>JADANM010001810.1:169632-212791 GCA_026213755.1 Eurema hecabe
CTACACCTTTGGGGCCCTGACACGTGGCGGCCGAACTTGGAGTGGTCTCCGGGTGTCTGGTGGCAGGAGCCTTGGAGGGTGTTCACGTACGGTTGCATCCACGCCAGCACCGGCCACCTAGCGCTTAATGCTCTCGTCGCTCTTGCTGTAAGTATATCATATCAAAAATATTCTGGTAACTAGTGGTTTCACCAAGGTAAGAAAGTATAAAGGGAAAATAGCTATAATAATAAAATAATTCTTTGAATATTATGTAGTATGGGTTGCTCTGTAAATGTCTGACTGATAATTAACTAAATCTTGATGATTCTCTAACATATATATGTACGCGTGCAGGTGGGGTGGCGGCTGGAGCGCGAGCAGTCGTGGGCGCGCGTGGCGGCGCTGTGGGGCGGCGGGCTGGTGGCGGGCGCGCTGGGCGCGGGCGCGCTGCAGCCGCGCGTGCGCGTCGTGGGCGCCTCCGCCGCCGTCTACGCGCTGCTCACCGCGCACCTGCCCAACGTGTGCCTCAGGTCATTACCGACTGAACAACTATCGCTACCCCAATAACGTGTCACATCTTGATTACGAACATTGATTAGCACCATGAATAACGTTCACCATTACAAGATATCCCAACACCAGATGTAGACAGAAGATATAAATAAAATCTTCCATAATTAATTTTTCAAATACATACTGAAAACAGCTGTTGGTGTTAGCATGTCGAACTGTACAATATATGTAACTCACAAAGTACCTTAAAGTATCACTCATTAACATTTTCCTATAAAGTTCACATTGTATGTATCAAACTAATATTTATCAAAACTGACCTCAATTTTAGTGTCCTAGTAATTAAGGTTTCTCGGTATCCGTTCCTTTATCCTTGTTTGGGAAACCCCACGAGTATCACGACAGCAAACTCTCAAGATCACAAATGTTTCATTAGGACCGGATTCAGACCTGATAGTTTGTTCATCTTTGGATGTACATACTTTTAATTCGGTTTTCACTTTTTTTAGTTTACTTACACATCATTTTCTAAATTGACGGGACGTCATCGAATTAAGGTCTTTGTGCTATCTTCTTCCAACAATAAATAAATAATGAAGTGAGCGTAACGTGATCGGCGTCGGTCAGGTTCGGCCACGTCCCGCTGTGGTGGTTCCGTCCGCTGAGCGTGGCGGTGCTGGGCGCGTCGGAGGGCTGCTGGGCCCTGCTGCGCGCGCCGCCCGCCGCCGGCTACGCGCACGTGGCCTGGGCCTCGCACATCCTGGGCGCCGCCGTCGGGATCCCGCTCGGTTTCCTCGTCTTTAAAGGTGAGCTTTTCACTCTAGTGAATCTTCTGTTCTACCATTTTTCTTTTATCACTTTCCACTGATTTTTTTGTTTATTAGTGAACTAGTGATGTGTAGTGTCCTGAAATACTTTATACATTATGATGATCAATTCCTTAATATATGATTATGTGACAGAACTTTTTATGTTTGCAGGCGAGAACAGCAAACAGAGAAGCATAATCTGGTGCCGCATCGCGTCGGGCGCAGCCCTGGGCGCGGGCGCGCCGGCCGGCGCCGCGCTGTGCCTGGCGCCGCCCGCCGCGTGAGCGCGACGTGCACGGGCTGCACCGGGCTGCACTGGGCTGCTCCGGGCTGCACCGGGCTCTGTGATGAAGAAGTAACATACGTAACACTCCTACAGAAAATTCAAGGTCCGGTAATGAGACGGGCTGGTGAAATTAGAAGCTCACCAGACGAGCGGTTTTTTTTATAAAACGCAAGCAGATTTTGACGACGTACCTGGCATGACTGAAATGTTATTGTTTAAACGCATGTTCGACGAGGAACAGCAGCCGTATTTAAGCATGGAAAAAATTATTGTGTTCTAGAAAATCTTTGGGGTACAAAAATGTGTTCAACGATCGTATTTACAAGTTGACTACAGCTTAAGTTTAAGCGCATAAGAGTCTTCCTCTAACTGTTTTTGTTATTTTAGATAGGAACTCTGCTCTAAGTACTTAAGAATAATGTACTTTAAGTATTTATAATTCTATATAAGAATTAAAAAATGTGATATTATTGTAAGACACTAGTGTGCTCAGAAGTATTCGTTGCATATGCATTTACTTCACAATACCGTTCAAAATTCAATTTAGAATTTATTGTAAGAAATTCAATAAGACAAAATTTCAAAAACATATTCTTAGTTAATTGAGTTCAGATGACGTAGACTAGTTATTGACCAAAAACTCAATTGCTAACCATTCTTAGATTTCAGTAAAAATAACGATTCAATAGCGTTATTTCTTAAATAGAATAAGTATTAAATTAACGTGTATAATTGAAGCGAGAGAATTCGTAAATTTGTACAATAATGGTTAAGGATAAGTTTTACATGTTGTCGGTACTTTTTACCATTTTTAATTAATCTTAAAGTAGTGTTGTTGTAGAATGTTGACCGCGACCGTAACCATACCGTAACCGTTATACTGTATACTTTGTATCGTAGTGGGTTGGTTTCAACGTGATATTGTTTTGTATCAAAACGCTTGATAAAGAGGGATTGAATTTGGAATTAGTTTTTGTAAATAAGTAAAGTTACCAAAGAGATTATTATTCTAGTCTTTTTCTGAGTAGGGTAAGAACTGAATATTGTTGTTTAGCTGTTTCAATTGTTGTTGAAAAACATATTTTTCGCATTTGTAATGTTTTCCAACAAAATGTTGGTGATTTGTATCTCAGTTCTCAACATATCATAACTTCATAGTATAATTTCATTGAATGTTACTGAGTATGTGTATGATGGACTAAAATAAAACGTTTTAAAATAATATATAATTTTATTATTTATACAACATTAGTCATAAGATTCTATTGTCATAATTTATTTTGTCTCCGGCGTATTGAAACATTCATTCGTATTTTTATGTAAATATTTATATTTCTATCGGTCTGCTTGGAATATATATTAATAATAACTCATCAGTAATTTAGAACGTGTCTTATAGTAATTTCAATAAATTGACTATTTCAACAATTTGCTCGCAGTGAGTTCTGACTCAACAAATAATTATGGTTGTGTACAAAGAATATATTCCTCATGGAAAAGTGTCACGTGAGATCAAAGCCAAAGGCTTAACAGTCACTTATTAACTACCTATTAGTCTTATTAATACTTATCCTAATGGCCGTGGCAGCGTTAGCCGCATCGCATTTGCTACATCCGATATTCAGTTGCCCTTTATTAAAAATATATGTAGCAAACGCATCACACACACACCGAAGATATCCCAAGATACCATTCGATTGTTTTGATTAAACTTATAAACTATAAATGCATTACTCCGAGGTAAATCGTCTGGTCAATAGCTTTTCCAGGTTAAGGGCGTCTACTGGCAGTGGTGAGTCTTGTAAAAATGTGTTTGGAAGAGCTCTGGCTGGCTTGTCCCAAATTATCTAAATAAATTAACACGTCAATGGTCTGCACTGCACTCCTAGCTCAGTACACTTGCACTCCTGGCAGGGCGTCGACAGCTCGGCTATAATTCGCCCGACGCGGTACATTCTGCCATAAATGTTACATCCTGCCAATTTCGGCAGCCCTGGTATCAACGCCTGCAACATGTTCGAAGGTCTCGACATCTCCACAGTTTTCTCCGACTGACCTTTACTGGTTATCTCTATAATTTTAGTGGTAGGCTTAGGAGTAGGTTTTGTGAATATTTTCCTTGTCGGAGTAAAAGGTTTAACTGTAGTCATTCGTGTTGTGGTTCTTCTAATTGCAGTCGCTTCGCCCAGCACCAGGTGATCAATTCTATTTACTGTGTTCAATTTCTTCGAAGGGACGAAGGAATACTGGTTCGGTACGAAATTAGGCACAGCTGGGGGTGGTGGTCTAGTTGTGGTTGTAGTAGTGGTAGATGGCGTGGGTGTTGTCGTAGTCCGCCTCGGTGGGTGTGTTGTAATATTTGGGGGCATTTTCTTGAATGGAACAGTTGTAGTAGTTTCATATGTTTCACTGAGCAATAATTTTAGGACATTACCAAGAGAAAATCCTTCTTCATCATCTTCATCTTCATATTCTTGAGATTGAGTGTCGTTAATTTTTGATGAAGCTTGTGCTGGACCTATGGAATAAGGTTTTTCTGTCGTGCTAGTAGTTACTGGCTGTATCGAGGGCATATAGCTGGTTGTTGGTAAAGTCTCATTAGTTTTCGTATTAAAATATCCAACATAATTATGAGCAGCTGTAGTATTTGTATTTGATGATTGTTCTTCATTGATAGTTAGATTTTTCTCGGGCGATGGCGACGCATCTTGTGCTACACTGCCTACATCTATCCTCTCGGTTGTTGTTGTTGTTGTTGATGTTGATGATGTTGTCTTATTTGCTGTAACATGAAAAAATAACATTAAAATGAATATAAAAGATAACTTATTTCGCAGCACTATCATTACACAAGATAGAAAACTTACTGACATATGAAATGGATATCTACTACACTTGTTTGTTGGTTTTATATTCATTGCTTGCTACGTCCCGTGTTTTTGACATTCACAATAAATGTTAGATTTTTTTGGTAAAATGACTTGGTAAATGACTATGCACTGCCACAAAATTCACCTCTTTCACAAATGAGTTCCCCACAGCACATATCCACGGCGCTGGAGCGGCGGCTGCAGCCGGGCGGGGTGGTGCAGGGGCGCGGGGAGCAGTGCAGCTCGCCCCACGCGCACGTGCAGATAGAACACGCCTGCATCACTGACTCTCCTTCGGCCACATGGCTCCCGTCATTGGATATACATAAACCTGTAATTTGTATTGTAAATAATAAACATAGATTAGGAAAATGCTAAATGAATAGCTAGAGAGGTCGTGAGTGATTTCATTTCGTCGAATTTTGTTCTAAGAGTGGACTACTTATGGAGGCTATTATTAGTAGAGATTAATTTATTACAACTCAATATAAAAAAGTGTAACCTATAATTATTTAGCTATAGATAAAGTATGACTCACTTAACTACGTATTTCATAAGACATACCTTTGTCATCCAATTGCATTGAGGTTGTAAGATGAGGCACTACTGGACCTGACGGCGTACTTGGATAAACAGCATAATATTCGTCTATGATACCTGGTCCTTTTGGAATAAAACCACCTGAAATTAATTGCAGGATAATTTAAAAATACTTTTAAACTTAGTTTGAAGTTCAGATTTTTGAAACCATGTATGCTAATTCTAATTATAATTAATTAATATACGGTCTACTTTACTTGGATGTCAAACTTTTGTCAAATCTATTCAGAGGTTTTTGCCTGAAAAAGCAACAAATATACTGACATACCTACCCAAACAATTTCGCGATATAATATTACTTAGTAGGATTTACCTTCAGTTTCAATCGGTGGTGAAAACAAGTTAACTGCTGGCGTTTTTACATTTTCACTTTCATTTGTTATTGGTATTTTTGGTTCTTCTTTAGATTTGGTTTCTTTAGCGCTTCCAAATGATGTTCCAACTGTAAACTCCATAGGTTTTTCATCTTCCACAACGCCCGGATAAATGTCTGCAATTTCGTGAAGAGAAGAATATGATGGTTCTTCTTTGCTTGTAAATGCTGGATATTTCGTGGGATTATAGACGTCTTCACGTCTTGAAACATAGGGAGGATCTTTTGTATCTATGCTTGGATAATAGACAGGAAATTTGTCTTCTCTCTCTAACGCAGGGTATGGAATATCCTCTTTGGGGGTAAGGTCATCATCCTCAACAACCGCATCTGCTGCCACAAAAGGAATTATCCTGTAAAGAAAGTTTCAATTAAGATATAAGTTTGAATATGTATATAAAATATATGGTATAAACTTACTTCAGATTAGGTAGTGAAGGTGGCAAAGTTGGCTCCGTATAATCATAATCTGCTTCTTCTTTAGTTTTCTTCGATATATTGTGTGAGTCTGCCAACATAGGTGGCACAGTTTGGGTTGCTAATGTCGTGGAAGTGGAAACAGAGGATGGAAGGGAGGTATTTGTTCGTAGAGAGCTAGTTACGTTTATAACAAAACTGTCAGAGTCATCAAATTCGTCATTATAGCTCTTTTCAGTAATAAGCTCGTTTGCTGGAAACGTATGCGCTTCTATGTTCATGTCGTCAACGAAAGGTATACGTGGTTGTGTTTCCATATGCATCTTTAATGTGTCGTTGATATTGGTAATGTTATATAGCAGCGATGTGGACGATAACTCAGCAGTGCAGTTAATAGTCCCGTTGATCATAATTTTCACAGAGCCTTCTGGTTGTTCTGTGCTCAAACTCTCTGAAATATCATCCGTTGTGCTGACTTCAGTGATCGTCGTGCTATCTTTTGTATAATCATCTAATTTTAAAGTTGTTTCCGTCACGTACGTGCTTTCATTTTCTGGAGTTAGATGAGTTGTTTTGGCATTTGTTGTTGCTGTAATTGGTTTCTTTTTACTGGTTAGAAGGGACGTGCTTCTGTCTGTCGCAGTACTTAAAGACTTGTAAGTTGTATCTCGTTTCGTAGATTTAGAAGAATGAAAAGATCTGTCTTCAACTTGTAGAGGTTCTAAATAGTTGTCAGGGTGTGTAAATAAGTTGAACGTATTGCCTGAAATATTAATTAAATCGTAATTTTTTTTTTATTATAGTTCTTAATCAAATCATCAAAACTTAAATTTAAACTTTTATATTTTTATATAGTACTATATACTATAATAATACCTGATTTGGTATGATTGCACTGGTACTGGTGAGGGCAACATTGTCCGGGCTGGACGAGCGGCGCGCAGCCGTGCAACGTCGGGGCACAGGAGAGGTGCTGGCATCTGATAACGCCTCGCAGACAGAAGCACTCCGCGCACACCTCCTCGGATGGTACTCTCTCACCTTCTCCTACCCATCTGCCCTCGCTTGTTTTGCAATCTGAAAATAGATAAAGAATATAAATTATATATTTTAAACATTTTTCCACTAATTGAATGAATAATCGAATTTAGATATTATAGTCACAACCTTTCAATTTAAGGACTTTTAAATACTTAGAGTAACTAAGAAAAAAATTATTTCATTTCTTTAACACATACGAACTATTATATTATTTTAATTGTACTTACCGTGAGGATGCCTCTCGTCACTAGTGTCGTCAGCGTGCTCGCAGTAGTAGCGCTGGGGGCAGCAGGCTCCGGGGGCGGGGCGCGGCTGGCAGCGGGGCGGCGGGGGCAGGCAGCGCGGCCGCACGCAGCGCCGCGCCCCGCCCAGGCAGAAGCACTGCTCACACGCGGTGCTCGAGCTCATCGCGCTCCCCGCCGCGTACACTGTACCGCCCTCTACGCAAGCTGGAAGAGCTGTGGAAAAAAGGTAGGTAAGGATACCTATTATTAATAATGATATAATTAAAGAAGTGCTTCTTGTAATAAATAGATATTCAAGCTTACCATGTCCAACGTGGTTTGGAACAGCTAGATCGGTGTCTTGAAACTGGAACTGACCATTATTAGCTTGAAATTGTATACCGTCTGAAACAAAATAAATATGTATAATCATTATCTTCAGATTAATAAGCCTATAGCGCCAACGAGATCTAAGTTATACAAATATTTTTTATATTTAGCATGGCATAGCACCGCTGTTACCTGGACAATGTATAGTGGGGCAGCAGTCCCCCCTCCTGTGCAGCACGTGGCAGTGCTGCGGCGGGTCGGGCAGCGGCGCGCAGGGCGTGCGGCGGCAGGCGAGCGCGCCGCCCGCACACGCGCACGACAGGCACGCCTCGCGCGTGCGCACCTCCGCGCCCGCGCCGTGCCACCGCCCGCCGTACAGACATCCTGCCGGCAGCTCTACTTTACCTGAAAATTTAAATTAGAAATAAATATTTTTACTACCATTTGACAGACCTTTCTGATCGTGATTGTTTTGATAACACTCGCCACCTGATGGACAGTGGTCATCGCCATCAATGATCACTCGCACAGTTTGACAGCTCTGAAGTGGGTTGCTGACCTTAACATTTTTTAATTAATTATCTGACTAAGTAACCAACCTTCATTTGACAAGATACAAACCACATCTTATCTATAATTAAGTATTATAAAACAATTTTCTTTTTACCAATAAAGTATGTAATACTGTATTTATTTTACAGCAAGCCTATTGTCTAATTAGTAAATTTCATTTAACCTAAATTATTACATAAATAATCTCATTATTATTTATAATAGATAACATTTATTTCAAAGTGAAAGTCAAAAGTATATTTATTCAACTAGACTACATAATATAGTAACACTTATACCACCACACACAAAACATTTACCATCGGTTCGGAAGGCAGTTTCTACGGAGAAAAACCGGCAACAAACTCTGATAGTTGATGAGTTACAACCATAATAAATCAATACAATTCTCTTACCATTAGTAATTTTGCGTATGCTCTCTGCGGCTTCACTGCTGCCTGGAAAACAAATCATTCATTAAGTAAAAGCTTCTAAAAAGCTCCCTCAATACAAACCCCGTCAATATAAACACCTTATGCCTTCCTTATGACGACTAATATTTTAAATTCTTGTATATAATAAATAACAATTTAATTTCGAATACTAAAATTAGTTATCCGGCAGTTAAAATACATACTACTTGACTGGATGAGACATAGACCTATAGGTACTATTGGACATTACGGACTCCTAACTAGGTAACTAGGTAACTATGTAAAAAAATGAAGAGCTGTATATTCCGTCGTTTCGACTAAAAAAGAAGAATACTAATTTTGGCAGTCGGTTTACCGATTTAAATTAATGAAGTATTCGTAATCATGTCCCGGAAGACATACTTTATACATATTATAATGCCCAGATAAGATCCAATTGTTATAAGTTTATACGGTTTGTAAGATTTTTAAATAAGTATTCATTTAAATACCACTTAAAAACTTAATCCAAGTAGTAGTAAAAGAAACACTTACTTTATTAAAGAAAAAGCAATCAAAAGTATTAGGTCTCGCCGTTATTTAGAAGAATGAACATTAAAATCGTTTCAGTAAGGCTCGGGCGGGGTAATTCAAATGACGGTACGGGCCATATGGTTAAACTAGTTGCAGGGGGTGGAGAGGTGGAGGGAGGTCTAATAAATAACTGTAGTGTCATCTAGCGCTTTATATGGGACGTTAATAGGTTAATAGCGACCTTACAAAGGTGATAGGTCTATTGAACGTGAAGTCTATTGCTGATAGTGTATTTTTTTATTTTGTTTTAGATTTATTGTAAATCTTATCAACAATCAGTACATATGTCAGCGCATACACTTTTAAAGTTAGTTAAAACAAATTGTCTTTATGTATTTTTATTAAAATGAGGTACGAAAAAACGTTAGACAATTTTATAGTCTCCTAGTAACAAAAACCTAGTAAACAAAAACGTCTTCGCAAAACAATTTCCCCTTTCTAAATCTGCCCCAAATTGAAGATCACATGGTTTAATTAAATATATTAAGATAATAACAATTACAATATAAAGACGTGTGAGAGTTGCCAAAGAAAGTTTTAACAATTAGTAATGAGGAAAAAACATGGCCACTTTCCCGCGAGTGAGTGGCGCTTACTGTTACCCAAAACAATTGTTTACAAATGCCTAGTTGTTGCCAGCGACTCCGACTGCTTGGACTTTCATATAAACTTTGACCTAAGGGGACCTAAAGGGGCCTTATAAATTTTTATGATGTATTCTGGTATTCGAGGCGGGGACAAATCCAACGAACCAAAGATCATGAAAATTGGTCTAGCCGATCTCGAGTTATAAGTGTTGTAACAAACCCGTCTATGTTTTATATATTATATATAGATTATACAAGCTATTGCTAACGACTTCGTCCCTTTTTATATTTTCGAGTACTTCAATGATATTTTTACTTTTTTTCGAACACATTTGATTGCTTTAAAAAAGAGTTTTAGTAAGTCAGTCTATACAAAAATACAAACCTACAACACCTTCCATGGATTATGTATAAGTATTAACTTGCAAGAATATTCGTTAGAGTTTAAAATATTTAATCTCAAATTGAAACGTTTCAAGCGCTCCATTAACAAGAAAATAGCACTCAAGATCAATGTCTTGAGCTTTAACTATTCATCAAATTTGCATAGCTACGCATTAGTTGATAGTTCCCACAATCTCCTTCCGGGCATCGAACCAGTGACCCACGAACACCACCCATTGTTCTATCACGTCTATTATGACAGCTTAACCATGATTATATCTCTTTGTGGTAGCGTAGCATAGAGCTTTGAACTACAAAATTCGGAGTTTAAACCTCATTTATAATGCTGTAAATATTGTAATATCATAATGTTCTAATATAATTTAAGTTAGAAAACCATTATAATTAACGATAACAACTTATAATTTCTAGGGTTTTCTTTAAAATATTTAATGCACAAATAAATCGCATATTATCCGCAATGCTCCTACTTTTACTGGTGACGTCGACGAGGGTCAAAGGTTAATTTTGACGCTAGTCCGATCTTAAACGTTTTATATACTATGTTGTATTCCTTATCTGTACCACCAAAAATATAATAGAGTCGACTAAGCACTGATTATACTTCATACTTATTGCAATTTACATGTACTTGTTACTCAGACATTAGTGCCTTTAAATAATCAAAGCTCAGCTACATTATATAATAAACCCTGTCTGCATGTTAACGATTTTAAGAGACACCTTAATTCACCATATCGAGCGCCCACATTGTACTATAACAAGTGAGCGATAAAGGGCCCCGCATATGCAGTTAATATTTCACAGATAACTTGGGAAAGTTGTAAAAATCCTTTTTAAATGTAAAAGTGAAATTATAATAACGTGAGCGTTTGACTTCATATTAATTTAGCTTTACATGCAGTTTCACCCACAAAAGCCCCGATTCCGGATTTTTTGGATATGTTATGAGTTTGCACATAATATTCACAAATAATGTCCTACTTCTTTTTATTGTGAAAATATCGAAATTAATACAGTTAATTTAATAATTCAGATAGTGTTTGATATAAACACAGTATTAGTATTATTGTAAGCCTTAAAAACTAACACTAAGACAATTTTTCACAATGTATTTAATAACGAAAATAGGGAAAAGGTTTCCAATAATAAAAAATCTAGCAACATCTAAGTACTATAGAAGACATCTCTTTATCGTTGTTTATTGGTGCTGGGTGTTGCGCGAGCGCGCGGACTGCGGTCACTTCACAACCATTTAAAGACGAGAAATATAATATGATATACGAGCGACGCAACGGGACGCATTCCGGTTCCAATCGAAGGCTTATCGTGAGAACATCACCTCCACCAACATCGGGTGATAAGGTCCAGTTTGGAGCGAGATGACGAGATGGGCGCGAGATAGCGGTCTCTTTGCATAGATTACTAGGTGGTTGACATACTGTGACGTCACGCGTGTGTTTGTCACCTTCGCACCGGCTTCATACCGGATCCATTATTACGTTTGCTTGTCAGATGGCTAATCAGTTTGTTGATCGATGTTGAAATAATACATAGAAAACGGGAGAGATATTTTATCACTTATTTTTTTTACTTTTTTGGACTAATATTCTTGATTATTGGCGCGTAATAAAGGTTGATTGTTAAATAGTAAGAATATGATAGCGAAAGAGTCTGCAAAAATGTTCGTTACCCGACTGTTGTAAGACGGAATTCAGGAGAAGTCTAACATAACCCGGTGGTTTTCCCCGAGGCCCGTATGAAGTCGAAGATAGATACAATATGATTATATATCTATAACCGGTTCTTAGATAAGGCTGTTCAATCATTAGACATGCAAACTATAAATTGTGTTTGTTTGTTTTCATTCTACATCACATCTAAAAAATATATCTTAATACTCTCGACTGAATATATTCGAAAAAAATAATTAATACAGAAAGTGTAACAGTTACTCGTAAGAACTGTGTGAATGCTCTATTGTGTTATCCCAAATATTTAGGCTGCGCCTCGGCGGAGGCTTTGTTCTAACCGTGTCAGCAGCTCAGCGCGAATCTATTAGCATTACAATTAAGTTGTACTTATGAGTTCGGGTCAAGCAGCGATCATCAAGAAAACTATTTTTAACCGTGTCATGAAGTTATTCTTATAGTTTATGATTCTTATTAAAATAAGTAATACTAATTCTAAAGAAAGTATGGTTAAATTACTGTTTAATAAAACGAGCTACGAATATTTTACTGCGTAGCCCACTAAAACCTTTATAATATGAAATATAAGTTAAAATCGAAATCTTCAAAAGTATTAGTTTCGAATCCAAAGGTGCAAAAAAGCGAAAACGCAACCTGCGCTGGGTGCCGGCCGCGGGTCGTCGTCTCAAGGGCAGGCGGCCGAAGAAATTACTTTTTATTGTTACGAGACGGGACTTATAAATATTAGTCATTGTTTGGAAAGTAATGAGCGGACGGGAAGCGATCCCTTTTGTTTTATAATGATTTAATATGTGTTTTATCATGCATAATGTCCACTTAACCAGTTTACTGAACCAATATAAAAAAATAAGTTTAATATTTGTTCCAACTTAGCCCTAAAATAAAAAATTATATTATAATGTAGTGCGCGTTGAACTCTTTTAATAGCAACGGATATTGCAGACGTAGTGTTGTTATGAATCAACTTAATTGCAATGTAATTTTGACTTTATTACTAAATAAAGCTTTGTGTTTAATTTACTTAAAGTTTATTTTAACTTTAAAAGTATACATTCGTACAGTTAAACCTTTTACATTATTCTTTAGCTATTTAAAAATACGCTTAACTCAACAGTGATAATAATCGAATGAAAATCTTCTAATGAACTATCTGCGGTATTAAATCACTAAAAGTAAAACGTTAAAGTCTACCGCTATCCGAATTCTTAGTAATCAGAGCTTATACTAATGAGCAGAGACAAAAAATATTAAGAATGACTCAATGGTGGATCCGAACGACAGTTACAAATCTAATACTATTTAAACTTTATTTTTAAAACGAAAATTCTCTATCAAAGTTTATTTTTTAAATCTGTAATAGCATTAAATAACTATAAATATTGTAATCACGATGATTTAAGACTCAATATTTACGATATATTTAACAAATACTTATACTAAAATTTATTTTACTTATTTTTGTTTGGAATTACTATAGTGTAAACATTTTATATTTCGTAAAAAACAATAACCTTCCCACCTACGCTTATGACGCTTATACTTAATAGCCACTCCTTATTAAGGTGAATTTACGTATAAATATACATGTTAAAATTGGAGTGACTGTTTTTAAGATAAATTAGATATACAAAGGCATGCGCAGGTATTATTTTACACACATTTTATACCACGATATTGTAGGCTTTAAATTAGGTTTTACAACTTGCGTTTGATTAGGGTTTTAAAAGATGTGAGACCTTTCTTTTTTTTGACTTAAATGTGGATTCTTATAAAATTCGCATTAAATAAGCATTGGTTGTAAGTTACATTTAAATATTATGAAGTTAGGACGTATAGGAAGGATTTAAAACTTTATAAAAACTTAAACAATTATAAAGGCAAATTTGTATTCATTGTGTTGCACGCAAAAGTTGATAAATATAAATAATATACAGTGGCAAGTTTACTTCCTACTATCCTTTTTCACTTTCCTTCCTATGTATTAATAATTATTATTAAGCGAGATGGTGAAATATAGATCCCCAAATATTGTTTAGGAAGTTTTGTACCAAAATTTTAGTTATATTTATGCCAGCTTGTAGTCGATACAAGGTGTTTACTTCAAAGAAAAAAAACATTGGGCATTTATTTTTTACGGTCCTAATAAATTCTCCGTAGCAAAATTAAAAGGAAATAGCACAAATCCCAACACAAAAGGCACACGCGAGTAAGGTCATAAGGCGTTTATCCTGGCGGGGTCGTTGACCGTATTCGCAGGACCTGAGAGCGCGAAGAGGCACAGCAACAGCGCGACCATGGTGTGGCGGGCGTGGCGTGCGTGGCGTGCGTGGCGTGCGACCGGCGCGGCGGCTCGCCACTGACTGACCCTCACCTACACTCCGCATCATAGTGTATCATCTTCACATCTCAGCTCCACAGACTATGAACGACTGCTCAAGCTGATGACAATAACTCTTTTACTCGCTTCAATTGAAACTTGTAACTGAACAAAACAAACAATCAACTTCTATGTCGAAAGAATTTGACTTGAATAGGCATAATATACTGTTTTAAAGTCGATATTATTTAATATATTTACTCAACTAATTAGAAAGTTGCACTATTTTATTTATCACACAGTATCGAACCAATGACAAGAGCTTACGAAAGCTCATCTAGTTAATCTTTTATCTCAATTAAGCTTAAAGCGCGCGCGACTAGTTCTGAACTGCGCGGGCGCCTACATATTTCATAATCCTTATCGACTCAGCGCACAAGAACACGGGTTCGATCTTCCAAAGTTTTTCTGCCTTTGCACAGTGTTGCAACAAAGTAGATCTTTATGACTCTGCGGCACCGCGCTCACGTCACAGCGCAATTACACCCATTGACATAGCCTTTTTAACGACGTAAGATTATACACAGGCATCTGAAACAAGCCTTTGCCCTTGATACTACCTACTGCTATGTCTCTATGTCTATTAAATTATTAATAATTAATAATAATAGTAGATATTTCAAATTAAAAATATTGTACCGTAAATATTGTAACTAAATTTATGCGTTTCGTTGTAATGACCTCAAAGATTTGTTTTTGAGGTTTGACTCAAAAGCACTTACAGTTCTGAATCATATTGATGAATTAATTATAATTTAAAGTATATTTCATTAATTAATCCAATATACATTCATTAATATTATAAACGACTTGAGACAGAAAGACAAACCCTTGTTTTTTACTATTCCTCAGGCAATTGCAGTAAAGATATAAAGCTCTGTTCGTTCTTAGAAATATTTCATCATAAAAATATTTGTTGTTAGCGCGAGAAAATAGCGCGTGTTTTTCCGAAGCTCAAGAATCCGACTTAGATATCAATGAGACGGCTGTATTTAGCGGGAATTATAAAAAGCTTATGGGCTTAGTTTATGTTCTTACCTCTATTTAATTACATACACTTACCGAGCCATTAAAAAAATCATCGACTCAAATTTAAAATCACTTGTTTAAAAAGTCAACATGTCTCGTTGCTTATAAGTTATGCTTTTTCAATCAATTTAACGTGAGTCTTGCTTATCTTATTTCTAATATATTTTACACTACTTAAAAACTCACATTCCATTGGTTTTGAGAAGCTTAGAGTATAGTGAAACTATTAAAAAATCTATTATCAAATATTCTTAAACCTAAAAAGATATATCCGAATATAAGATATGCGAATATTATTAAAATAAGGTAAACTATCGCAAAAACGGGTAAAAAATATTAACCATCGATCTTTATAACGCCTTCAGATAATTTCAGCTTCAAAAAACACTCAAACTGTCGCTATCTCTTTCGCACGCCGCACATTCAGTTGCAATGTGCGCAAGAGATAACGCACGATGCAAATGAAATTAGCAGACGGTCTCTTTCTAAAAATCGAAGTGCATTATATCTCACCGGATACTGTCGGATGGCTAACGGGTCCGTCGGCTAAGTCCGCCTCATTGTGGGCTTAATTAATACAAAAACCTACGGCGGTCATTAGCCAGGATATTTTACTGTAAGAGGAAGGCACAGTAATCAAGCTGGGTAATTGAATTAGGTAATTGGCGATAAGTGATGCCGTGTTATCGCAGTACTGTTAGTGACTAGTATCTATATAGACTTGTATAATGAGTAAAATGGAAAAACAGTTTATTTTTATGTACCTAATTATTAACTCTTAAAAATTTATGTTATCGCTTAAATCAAATACTTGCTATTAGAATCGCAAGGACATACCCATCTTAAACTTTGTCATATTACAAACAAAAAACTAAATAAAACGAATGAAATAGACTGGGCTAAACGGAAAACTTAAACGCTAAGAAGCGATTTACAACTCCTAGCATCATCCTCGTCGGCGCGAACAAAGCGTGTCTCAAATTAACTAAATCAGTGGCTTGCCGTAATTAGCTGTGTGTCGGTAATTAGACATATATACTGTGAGTGTACGAGGGGTGCGGGGTGGGGGGGGGGGGGGAGGGGCAGCGGGGGCGAGGGGCGCTGCGCAAAAACCCCGCGCTCCCACACACCGAAGGGATACTGTCATTGCAGCTGTGAAGTGGCCACACTGCCTCTTTAATATTAGCCACTTTATATTTAAACTAAACTAACTGAATAGAACAACATACTTTCTTCATCATTCATTACATAATTTGTCATCATTTTCATATATGCAATATAATGTTAAATTTTTATTGTATACTATACTCTACTATAAATTAAGACGATTGAAGTGAATATGATAAGAATCTTGTTTATCAATAGTTATTAGATATGAGAAGAAATATTTCATATAAGCTTGAGTAATAGCTTGCAAAGCGGCGGTCGCTTGTACTAAAAGCTAGTATGTATTACTAAAAAATATATCAATTTTATAATCAAATTTATCAATTATATGCGTTATAAATGTACGAGTATGTGGCAGCACCTTTATAAGGAGATCGCGTTGAATTGATAATAGCGACTCGTCAATGGCACCGCATTGCTGGCTGTATAATTACCAGCTTAGATACCCGTAGCCCGGCGCGGCGCAAATTACTAACTAAAGAAATATCATGAAATGCAAAAAATAAGCAGCTACTTTGGCGACGTCCAAGCATTACAAATACTGAGGCAAGTGTCATTAGATTTCATAGAAATTATTTTATATATGTAGCAAAACTATTCGTGCATTTCATAGACTAAAAAAATGTAGACTAATTAAAAATAATGTAGAGAAGATTTTTTTTTGAAGAATAGTCAGACCCAAAACCTGACATCGTCTTGAATAACGTTTTTTATTTTAGCTTATTTTGCTGTTGTGTATTTGTGTTGTTATATATTCCAAGTTAACTTGCCAACAGACCATAAACATTTATATTTAACCAATTATTTTTCATACTTAGTATTCCCAATTTTTTATGCAACTCATTGACGGCTGAATCTACTGAATTATACTACACTGGCCGCGTCCCGCGGTTTTGTCACTGTAATAAAGGTTCTGTTTCATTATTGATAAGTACATAAATAATTTAAAGATTCTGACAACTCTTAATATCAGTTAGGTTTTCACTCGTGATCGACCGAATATGATTTGATATTTTCAGGTTAATAAATACTACACAAGTTGGCGTAGAACAAATGTAACAGGAGAAGCTAAAATACGAAATTGTCGCGGACCACACAGCCGGCTAACGGGGCATCATAACATTAATTAACTGTATTAAATACCGCGGCGTCGCGCGGCCGCCGCGGCGCCCGCTTAGCGGTTGACACGTGATCGGGGACTATTTGTTTAGACGTATGTATGTACCTACATTTATATATAATACCATCTTTTCTCAGAGATTAAGTCTCCTATACATAAAGATTTTGATTTGAGGTTTTAGAGGTTTCAAATGAACCTTACAATATAGATTACAAAGAACAAAAAAATCATAATGATGGTGAAAAGCTACGTCACTTATTTTATGAATGGGCTGTGTTATTGTTACATTATTTTGGATTTTCTTTTTAGAATGCATCATTAAAAATACAATATAACCTCACCCTTTAAAATTTACGTAATTGATGGAAATGTGAAAAACTATACTAAGTATTTACCTCATACATTTTTATATTGTTTTAGAATTGAGACGAAAATGAACTAAAAGAGAGACTCAGTCATTCGAATAAAGCTCTTATTAATAGTCAATAGTTATTGCATATAAATACAATTAATAGGTATATTAAAACTTGAGATAGAATTATTTTTATTTAGTTATTGTTTCATGTTTTATAAGTCAGAACAACTAAGCTCATTTATAAATATAATATTTTGTTACACCTATTAGTTTCTTAATAAGCTGAGCTTGTGTCCCCCGTCCCCTAGTATTAGACCCCAGGTAGTTAAAAGTCCCCTGTTAGCCAAATTTCGGCAATAACCCTGAATAGCAAGAAAGGGTTAGGAACATTCTCCAATATTGTTGCATATATAATATTCTAGTGATTTATGTATGAAATTTTTATCTACTTATAAACGATTCTACAAATTGTACTGTGCTCGGCATAGCACTTATATTTGCAAGAACCAATACCCCTAGACTTGAAAGTTTTGTTGTTAAAAGCTTTTCTTATAACTAAATATTTAGAGATGTTTTAATTGCCACAAGAGGTACTTATCACTAAGAATACAAAGAGCAACAATGTTTACTTATAATTTATTATAAAAATTCAAAAGTATGTACATAATATAAAAGATGTTGTATCACATTCCCTGTGCTTGCGTCACCAATAAATTAAATATTAGTCAACAGTTGGCCGCAGCCACCAACCGGTACCAACAGACAGACGCGATAAAACTTTATGGGATTCCTCATAATACATCCAATTTTAACATTCCAATAACCATACGGTGATTCGTTCCATTATATGTTATTACTCTCATTTATCCAAGGGTATTAGTGATATTATACTTTTATTGAGAAGTTCAGTTCTTCTTAGATTTTTTAATCCATAATTTGTCGACTATTCTTTGTCATTTTCATATTTCTTATCAATGCTAGCTCGATCCGTTTGTATCCAAAAACTTGCAAATAGAGACCAAGTTTACAAATTATTAATTGATTTAACCAGTTTTAGTTTTGAAAACTTTAGAAGTATCTTAAAAGTCACTTCAGTAGTACATTTTGGGCCTGGTTCTTAGACCTTTTAAAGGTCTCCCCAAACAGAGAACTCTATTACAATACGATCTATTTGAACATTAAAAAGGAAATTGCTGTTTTATCGCGTTTGCCACCGGTTGCCTCCTATCCTACTCCTAGGTTGCCTCATTGCTGGCCGACGTGGTTGACTTGCGTCTGCAGGTTGTTGATGACCTCAGAGGGCAGCTGGTCGCCGAGGATCTCGAATAAGTTGATCTTTTGGTTGCCGGGGATCGACTCGTACGCAGCTAGCTCGATACCTTCTTCCACCTACAAATGTAACGTGTTATTAATATGATATTGTGTATCAATTACTGTTTGCAACTTGATCTTAACCAAACGTATGCAATGTTACTTATGTCTGACAGTGAAACTTGCTTTCTATATAAGACTCCTTATTAAAGTAAACAATACTCAAATAGACTCTGAAACTAAATAAAAAACACACTTAAATTGTATAACAAATAGGTATCACTATGTTTATAATTTTTGACACACATTTCTGTCCCACATCATAAAAATATGCGCTTTTTTAAAAATAAATGAGACATTTCAAAGTCCTTGTACGCAGATCTTCTTGTAGTAAGTTTGTATGAGCTCACTACATGGTGATTTATTAACAAAGCTTCTCTTTACCTTTTGAATAACAGCATCTTTGGGGATGAGGTACGTGCTCTGGGCCTGCTTGATGGCCTCCTTGCTGTAGGCGGCGCCCTCGCGCTGCGGCGCGGCTGCCACCATCGCCGCCAGAGCTACCACCAACAGACAGACGTACGACTTCATGTTTGTAACTGGAACACCTGGAAAATTTTATAATGAAGGTTTAGACAGGTCATTCTAAATACTATAGTCTTATAATTCTAGTCTACCCATAAAATACAGATTTTTTTAGAATGTTCGATAGACTTCTGTACAATAAAAACATTTAATTTTATTTTTATATTTTTTTTAATATTTTGATTATTCATATTTAACGTTTTGCAATGATTCTCTGTTACTAGCGCTCAAAACATACACCAAGAGCTTTCTTTCACAATAAATGTAAACACACAAAGCCATGATTAATCCTCTTAGCATGCGACTATCGCGCCAAGATTACGAAATATATCGATAGTTATGCAATAGTTATCGCCGGGCGGGAGAAAGCGAGCGGTCACGACGCGCCACACTTCGTCCTCCGAAGCCTTAACAAGGCTAATGGATTGTTCCTACGAGAAAGTCGTACCGCAACATGAATAAAACATGCTAAAAGCTTTCGTATTTGGTTTTATGTTCGATTTATAGCGAGCCTTTTGTTATGTCCACATTGACGGCTTCACACATTCAGTTGAATTAAGTTGATATAACTTTCGTAAAAAATGAAAGTTTATGTATAGAATTATTTGACGACCAGCACGAGATGGTCAGAATCGTTATCAGATAATCTTAAGCCTACTACTTTTATCCATACCAACAACACACATGAAATTGTAAAAGTTGTTTATCAGTAAAAATAAAATTTTCAAAAAGTGTTTGACAAAAACGGTTTCGATATAAAAAGCTGTTCATTTTCACGATTAATTTCACGATTAGATATGTTAGAACAAAATATATTAAATTCTACATTCAAAACCTACAGTAACAGTGATATGCTAATTAAAATACAAATATTTATTCAATTTTTTTTTGTTTTCATAAGATATACTGATAACTGGATACATATTGTAATGACCACGTGTCTTGAGTATTTTATGTTGTTTTACCGGTTGTAGTAGGCGTAGTAGGTGTAGGCGGTATAATTTAGTATGTTTGAAATTCCGTAGAATTTATTCTAATATGTCGAAAATTTTTACTTAGTATGTACTAGTGACTCGTTGAGAGTTTAAGTTCAAAGTTTAATTTAAGTTTTAAGTAATGTTATAAACAATACAAGTTAAAAGAAAATAAACATTTGAGATGTTTTGAATACATAAATAATGACAAGTAAATCCATTCAATTATAAACACAAGGAACGCCCGATATCTCTTGTATTGAGGATTTCTACACATCATTTCATTCAAACAAGTCAGTTGGAACTTTGTTATAGAGTCGATCTGAACTTTACGTGTTAGTAAAAATGTCCTTGAATTATTTATTTATATTTTCGATCCGTATAAATAATTAATACGAGTATATTGTATTTGGCTAAATACTTAAGAACTCTAATTAAATAAAGTATTGTTTTGTCTAGGTAAGTCTAGCCCCTTTTCTTGCAGTATGGATTTATTCATTTAAATAACGCAAAGAAAACGGTTGGCTTTTAATTTAAATTGTACATCTTATAAAAACATAAAATGATAAAAAAGCAAATGTTATAGTGTTGAGACTATAATATTTGCTGTAATACGAAAATTACATTATTATTTATTATATTACGAAAATTAATGATATCATATTGTTATATTATCACGACACTTATTGATATAATATTTAACTGTTAAGACTATAATTGATTTTGAATGAGTTTATTGACTTTTGTGTTCGACTGTACCGAGTTATATAATGATATGTGGAAGATGAATGTTGTATAGTGATGCAACGCAGCGATACAATCTCTGTTCCCTTCGCGATACACTTACATAACGCTAACTCGCTCGTCCGACGACCACATATTATATATTATATGTATTTCGAAATGCGACCCATCAACTTTTACTTTGCATCCATATGATTGCTACACTATGTTATATGTCACGTAGAAAGACGTAAGCTCCGATAGCTCGAAAAACGTAAGAGTTATTTTTCTGTATGACTACATTTTTATGTTTAAATAAATACTATATTAAGTACCAGAGTTATTTTTAAATACCCGTATTATTTTGAAAAATTCTATAACTTACTTAATGAATTAACAACACTAAAAAGCTCTAAACATTGAAATTAAATTTAAAATTTTACTAATTTTAACTAAGAATTAACATATCACTTACTGTTTATAGCAAAATTCAAATTTAATTACTTTTCACAAGTCTATCTATATAAATACACTTAGTGTTTTAGAAATAGTTATTTGAATGTTATACATAATAATATCTCTATAAATAAAAAACCAAAATAAAAAAAGAGACAAAAGCAAGTAGGCGTACTCACCGAGATCGTGCGGAGTGAGGCGCGCGCGCACCTCGGGCCTAATATATCCCTCCCTCCCCTGGCTTTCACCGCGCTCCTCCCTGCCTCCCGGCTCATCTGCCCGCTTTGGACCTCCAAGGCCCAATAATGATTCTAATTAATCTTTTTAAGGTCCTAGTTAGATCATTTAAGGTTTTGTACCTCGGGGTATGTCTTCTTCAACTTCTATAAATATTATATGACATTTGAAAACCATAAGCCATCAGTTATGTCAGACAGTTTATTAAGACATTCATGGGAGACTAACAATTTTATCTCTACCATAAAATATACAGAAACAGATATTATGACATATACCTGCAAAATGTACATTTTATTTATGTCGAACATTTGATTTAAAAACCCATTTAAAATACATAAACCAGAAATAATTTTTACTTTTGGATAGATAACACTTTATCCTCTTATGTTTAAAAAAAACTGTATGACAAAAAAAGCCTAAACTGATAAGCCTGATCTGAAATTTTGTTAACACGTTTTATTTAATTAGTGACGTCACTCTAAATCTAACATGATAAAATAAAAATACCTCTGATAGATGGTTGGTTTTTTTAATGATTTAACGAGATTGAATTAATAACTAATTAAGAACGAAAGTCGTTGGGTTCAAAAGGGTTTTTATTTTAAATATATTGTAACTTAATTATGAATGTAGGCACTCACTTTTATCACAAATCATATAAAGATATAGTTAAGTAAGCTAAGCTAATGGAAGCGCCCGGTGACCTCACACCGATTACGGACATCCAATTACATATTATTACTTAATATAAAAGTCGCTGCACATTTAGACAGATTTAGATCGTCATATTACTAATAAATAGCTTTCACGTGCATGTTATATAATAAATATGTATTATGTACCTATATCTATTTTATATAAAATTACCTAAGATCCTGTGTTAGGTATGTGTAATTATCGTGACTTAATTTATTTTACAATTAAATTGTATTAATTTGCCAATAAGATCTTTGATAGAGAAAGTTAGTAAGTTCCTACTTATTATTTAAAAAACTTAATTAATATATGATTATTTTTCTTAAGTCTTTTGGTAATAAAGCAAAGCGTTACGCTGAATTGGAGCGGCTAGCACCCGAGTACCACTCTCCAACAAAAAACTTGCGTCAAATAATAGCATGTCAGATTGTCAGTTTCAGGTGTCAGCAAAAAATATATCTCTACAAAAGGAGTTGTGTTCTGAATTCATTTGATATCTTTAACTGTAATGATTGTTTCATTATAATTAATATATATATAAATACGTAATCAAACATTTAAACACGCGAGCGTCCACACAGTTATCTTATATAAATAACAAAAACAAAATATGAGGAAAATGCTAAATTTTTACTATAACTAGTTAAATATTTTTTTAGACAAATACAAGTATTTGTTTAACAGTAAATAAAAAAAATTAAAGTTTTCTTTCAGTCGAGTAGAATTAAAGTCGCTCATTTTTCCGTCTAAACCCGTGTTTAATAATTAAGATATGCTAAGATGAAATTAGCAGAGATATCGAGTACAATACTTGATTTAAGAAATCTTTTCCGTTTTTAATTAATGACCATTTAGGTCATTTCAGAGTTCGTATCTACATGACAACGAAATTTAGCACATCTCTATAATATACGCCTAATGCTGAGGGTACAGTATGTTCCTTCAAAATGTCTACTAATTTCATATTAAAAATACGGTAACAAACTAAACACAATTATTATAGAGACTGTATTTATATGTACTTATAAACCTTTCTCGCAAAATTTCAAGCATACAAACAACACCGATAAACGGGCAAGAACAAATCTTGCTTCATATCAAAAGATTCAGTGTTCCCAACATTAAGTAATTGCGTTTTAGCCAAAATAACCATCTTCATAATATTCGGTTACAAATATTTAAGATGCATAATAGTGTCTTGCGTTGAAGCTACTGTTGTGTCTTAGCCTTGCATTTGCCTAACATGCGCGATGTCAGTGTAACATAAGTTGAGATCCCTTTCTACTGACCGCTCTCCGCGCGACCAGCTTCCGCGCGCGCAATCTTCGGAATACTGTTACACCATTTACCACATAAATACTCACGATTTACGATGAACACTCTGTATATTCTAGAACTCTAACTTCTAGAACTATCTGTAATTAATCAACATTTAATACGTATATCCCGTGGGTTATACGTTTACGTAATACAGGAAAATGTTACAGTTTATACTTGAAAATATTCTTGTAAGTTTTCCCATTTCCAACATTATTACATTAACGAATTATTAAAGCTACATATCGCGATTTGGATACAAGTTGGTACGCTGATTATTTATTTAGAAGCTATTTAACATATTATTGCGATGATCATGATGAATGTTCATGTGGCAGGCAGTTTCAAATTTATTTAAACTTGCATGTGAAAATGATGATTCATTGAATGTTCAAAGGCCAAGAGAATTGTATTTGTTGTGACTTTCACGATGAAACACTTTTTAACACATTATGATCTCTATTTAGCTGAGTGTTAGATATTATTGTAATTGGAAAGTGTGTATAGTTTCAACAAAAGAAAGGTTTCGTTTCGTAAGGTCAGGCGGGTCGCGGGTGAGCCGCGAGGATGCGCAAGCGCAGCTGTTGGGCAACGCGCTTGGCACACGCTGCGGCTGTTTGTACATTATTCGCATTAACAACAGACTCGTGAAATCCTTTAGAATTAATTTATGATTCATGCTTTGCTTTTGATAACTAATGGGTAACCTGTAAACCATACTAATATTATAAATGCAAAAGTTGTCTGTCTCGCTTTCACGGTAAAACTACTGAACCGATTGTAATTAAATTTGGTATATAAATAGTACATATTTATAACTGGAAAAAGGCTTTTAAGGAGTTATAGGGAGTTTATATAGGAGTCGACCCGGACGGAGTCGCGGGCAACAGCTAGTGTCGCATCTAATTCTACACATTCTCTCCCATTATTTTTATGGCCACATAATACATGTACATTTTTTGTCATCTGAATAGGAAGATTTGCTATGCATGCGTGAAATCTAATAACTTAAACAGATATATTTTTTATAATTTATTTCCTTGGAAGAAAGATATGTAATCAGGCAGATAGGCTTTAGAATTCAACTCTAACTGTGACAAAGTTTGCTACGAAGTATAAGTAGGCGCTAAGCAAAACAAAATACATAATATTCAATATTAAATTATCTTAGCTTAGCTGCCCACGTCCTTAACAATATAAATTGAGTTCAAAGATGAGTTTTAAAAATATATTTTTGGGCTGTTTTAAAGAAGAGACGCATCTCTCTTCTTCTCTTAAAACTTATTTTCTCTAGAGGCATTAGGCTGCACGAGTAGTGGTAGTCATAAGTGATATCTAATTATAATTAATCACTTTCCAAAAAATTGGCTCGCCTGAAAATAGAAAACCTAAAATGCCAGGTCAAAATAAATGAAACGCACGCTCAGTCTAATTTGTTTTATTTGTAAAAAAACAATGATAATTGAATACATGATGCACATGCGCTTGTTGCCCCGGAAAAGGTCGGTCTTCCGGGGCAAGAAGGCGCTAAGCGACTCCTCTCCACGAAAGCCACTCAACCAAACTCCTGCGACATAACACAACCTTACAACTACTTTAAAAGTATTTGCGCACTTGAGATTGTTTACGTCGACAAAGATACTCGATCGAAATGCTGCACGTAAAATATCTTACAGAATAATTTACAAGAACGAAATTGAAAAATTATATTAAACACATAATTCTGAAAATATACAAGATAGTTCTTATAATATATTGAGCTTCGCTTAACGCACAATAAGAGTATAAATAGGTCATTTAATTGTGCAGTAATTAGACACTTTGTGCTTCGCTACCGGGACTATAATATTATAGCTATTTGTACCAAATTTTGTCACATTCATTGGTCTCGCGTCGGCTAAGGAGTGTCGGAACCTTGCTGGAGATGGAGCGAATTCACCGCATTTATATATTCGAGCGAACTTACACAAGTGTACGCGAGGTACCGGTGTTCGCGAACGAATTCGTGGTAAATTCCCCCATCGACAAGGTCATAATGTACATCTAGAGGAACTAGTCTATTGGGAATGATTCGCACGTCACGTCGCGACAGCTAGCGGCAATGGCATCGCCCCCGCCCCCGCCCCCGCCCCGCCCTGCCCCGGGGGCTCCCCGGCACATCATGACTAGCTTGGTTCATCGAATCGTTTCTCACTAAAATAAATAACTTACACAAAAGCTCTCGCCTCTAACGAGCTACGCTTATCTACGATTATAAATAATTTGTCCAACTAATATATTAATAAATTCAACCAGTCGCCTGGCGGCTACTTAAATTATAAACTCACAATTGACGATACGATTATCTAAAATTAATAGTCTCTACAATACTTTGTTTCGAGCGAAACTTATCTGAATCGAAATGCTGAAGGTTGAGGTCTCGTGTTGACGCCTCACGGTGCGCCGCCGGCCACCGGGCTCTGCTCCGTCGCGGCGTCTGCGGCCGATGGCGCACCGTCCTGGCCGGTCACCGCACCGTCGTCAGTCACAGATTTGTTCTCGTTTTCATTTGCTGTATCAGCGGTATCAGTGGTCACCTCGTCAGAGCTTGTCTTATCAGTGCTCTCCTCCATCACCACTTTAGGAGGTCGTCTATTGATCGTTGGAACATATTGCTGCGTGATAATTTCAATGTCCTTCTTATCCATTGTCTTAGTTTTATTTTGAGGCTCGGAATCGGAGACATTATCAATAATTGGCCTTTTAGTCGTCGGCTCGACTTTGTCATTGGGGGGAGGCGAGTCAGTAATGGTGTCGGTTTCTTCGTCCTCGATCTCCACATTCTTTATCTTGTTGAGAGTAGACTGACTTTTACTTTTAAATGGAACCTCTGTGATAGAATTTAAGTTCCAGTTATTATTTTTGCTTTTGTAGCCCGCGTTAACTGGTATTAATTCTTCTGAATCCGAAATTGTCGTGGCTCGCGGTCCGTGCGCTCCCGGGCCCTCAGTGTGGTCGCTGATTGACGCTACGTCACCAACTAAATTGATTAAATCGTTCAGAACATTATTTTTTCTTCCGCGAGGCGGTTCGACTATTGCTGCATTCTTATTATTGTCGTCGTCTGCAACTATTTTAATTAATTCAGCAGCATCAGTGGCACTCTCCTGAGAGCCAAACGATGTAAGAATGAACTCTGTTGTTTCGATGTTTTCTAACGAGGTATCGCTCCCGAGTTCCCGTATAGGATGGTTTTCTGTATAGGAAGTTGGATTTATTTCCATGGGATTAAGAGTAGACGAAGCTGGACTACTATCATTGGAGTTCTTATCAGTGACTTCATGGGGATTTTGGTCACTGGTTACGATTCGTAAAGAACTGGGTTGACTTTCAGCATTGTTTTCTGTGCTCGAAATTTCTGGAGCTTTGGAACTTACGTCGTTAGCTGGTGTTTGAGGAACATCGACTTCTTTGGGTTCCTCACTACTGCTTTGTTCATCTGCTACGCCTTCGTTTATATTCTCTACCACTTTGACAGAAGAGATTTGAGATTCATCAGTAGGTTGGAAATGTTCTGAAGCGTCTGCCTCTGTGCCTGGCATGTCAGTAGTAGTATCCATATCGTCTGTTGTATCATCGGGAATAAACGACGGAATATTAAGAATTTGTGTAGGAAGCACGGATCTAAGGTTAATCATGGGATTTTCTTTTATAGTAGACGAATCTGTGCTATCAATGTCATTTTTAGTGGACGTTCTAGCTGATGTTAATTCAGGATCCAATAAATTTTCAGTAGTGAGTGGAACACCATTAGTGGCATATAAAATTGTCGTAGACGGTTCTTTCGAAGGTGGTGCCTCGTTCTGAACTTTATCGTTCATTACTATAACCTCGTGCATAGGTATGTGTTCATTGTCTTGATTTTGTTCTTGAAGAATTTCATCATCGTGGTTGCCAGCTACAGACAGATCGTCAGGTATTGGTGGGAATGCTGGGTTATGATCAAAAAGCGAAGAATCTTCTTCTTCAATGATTGGAGATTTTGTTGTCATAGGACTGATAGCTATGGGCTGTGAGGGAACGCCCATTAGAATTAAATTAGGAACGTTGGAAGGATAAATTTCGCTGTTTAATGAATCCTGAGTCGAGAAACTAATGCGTGACGGCGGCGACTCATCCTTAACGTTAGCATTTTCATCTAACGAAGTTTTTGTGTCAGGAGATTCTGCAGCAACTGGAGCTTCCGTCTTCGCGTCGCCGAGTGGTTGCTCAGATGTCACCTCTCGTGGAATAAGTGGAGACTTAGATGACGAATATTCGGCTTCCTCCATGTGAGGGGAGGGCAATATTTCTTTAATCTTGACATCTGTAATGACGGGTATTTCGGACACGGGGGTGATTTCCTTGATCGTTATCTCTGGCTTGGCCGGCTCCACTGGTATGGGACCTGCACTTGCATTGACTTCAATAGTAAGTGTGCTCAATGTTGATGAAGTGAGTCCGTGCACTGATGTCACACCTGAAATGATAATACTTTTGTGAGATCTATGTATCTAGTCGGATCGTATTATAGAGGGAACTGCAACTGCATAATTTATCCAATGTTTCTGTAAATTATGCAGGTGCAAAATTTAACATAAAGCCATTGTTTGGGCGATAGGGTTTAAAATACTTTGTTTTGAGTTTTATAAAGAAGGCGTGTATACTGTTTGAAAGCCAATTTATTACATTTTAAAATTCGATAGTTAGTGGACTGTATGACGTACGCTAGTGACGCACCCTGTTGCCGTTTTTATATTTACCGGTTTTGTCTATTATACAGCCATAAAATATACTCTAATATATTCTTCTAGCGTAAAACGGTGTATGATCCATAACACAATACTATGAAAATAAGTAATTAAAAAACCTTACATTGTACCTACATGTGACCAATATCGATGTTAAATCTACAATATTTTAAATGAGTGGTTGGACTTGACCATTGTATACTTAGCGTTAAATGAGATGGTTTAGTGCGAATTGCTAAGGTGTTGGATGAAAGAGAATATAGTTTAATTTTTAACTTAAAACTTTCCCAAGTTACCAAAATAAACGGATAAATAACGGATTTACGGAGAGAAACATAGGGTAGTATGGACAGGACAGCCAAAATAATCTTATGGGGGTTCCGTATTTTTTTCGTAGTTTTTCCGTATTTTAAGTACGGAACTTTATTTATATTACCATCAAAAACAACATTACTCTTAAGTGTATTAGCCCGAATATAAGTCTAACACCAATATCAAAATTTTTTGCAGGGACTTTTGTTTATAACAAAGGAGCCAATCGGGCCAGCTAGCCACCTGATCAGTCCTTTCATTTGATTGCAACCTTCAAATGTTTAAGAAGATAGCATACTCTTTCTTGAAATCAAGGCCGGCAACACGTTCGTGAGTCCCTCGCATTCGCGAGGGGCGGAGGTGGTTATTTACGATCAGGTACCCCTCGTGCTCGTTTGCCTGTTTTTATTATACCTCTGAGCGGGCAGTTGTCGTACTCGGGGCAGCAGCGGCCGGGCACGAGGCGCGGCTGGCAGTCGTCGCGCACGAAGCACGCGATGCGGCGGCACACCACCTCGCCGCCCTGGCAGTAGCACACCCGGCACGGGTCCTGCGGGTCCACCAGCTTCTCGCCATTGCCGTACACGCGACCTTCCAGCTCGCATTCTGGAACGACATGGAACGTTGTTAAAGCTATTGTTGAATGTATTTTTCATTGGATATTATAGGTTGTAATCAGGAGATATGTTAAGTTGAAGTTGATGATTAGCATCAAATTGTTGTTAAAAATTTTCAAGATTAGTCTTTTCAATGATGTAATAACGTTTGTTGTAGTTTAAAACCTAGTCGCAAGTTTTATAGACATTTATTAAAAATTTGTTGGGTCTTATTTGGGATAAGGATTTACCTTTAGATTTACCCACAAAGATTAACAAATTTTTCTAAAATTTTCTAACCTGATGTTTTCGATAATCCATCCAAATTTTTTTTATTCCAAACTTGGTCACAAGCTTTCTTGTGTATTTATGATTAAATTTTAGTCGGACCGAGAGCTATGGCACAACCTGAGTGCGGTCTGCTTCCAGCAGTGGGTGAGAATAGGCTGAGTTGATTGATCTAATCTTCTCTTATTAGCATGGGACATGTTCATTTGCCCTGTTCCCACATATGCTAGCTCTTCGGGTAGACTGCGACTTACCGCACTGATAGGTGGGGCAGCAGTGGTCGGGTCGGTGCACAGCCTTGCAGCCAGCGCGCGGCTCGCAGCGCTGCTTGGTGCAGGTGACCTCGCCGCCGGCGCACGCGCACCGCTCGCACGCTGTCGCGCCCGGGAACTCGTCGCCGGACAAGTATACCACGTCGCCGAGAGCACAGCTGCCTGGAAATTGATTTTGAAATAACAGTCAGATGATACGCATGTCGTTATTGATAATTAATTAATGTTTAGTTTATATACAGCGCCATCTAGTCTCGCTCAAAGCAGAGCTTGTGTGTGACAACCTCATAACGGAATAAATAACCTTACCTTCTTTTAATCCCAAATCCGCACTCGTAACGTTTGGCAAGGGTCCTACGGGACCTGAAAGAAATAAAAAAATACATTAAATTCTCCTCTTTAAGCTTTATCTTAAACTATCCGATTAAGTTACAAACGATTTCTTAGATTGACAATTATCACAATTCTTAGATACCAACAGATGTTCTAAGACTTGATAATCTAAATAAACATATATGGATGTAGGCGCAAGGTAAAAACCCTTAGAAAGTTGGAAAAACACTTGATATTTTCCTCAAAGTTCGTAAGCACGTACTTACGTAACGTCAAGTCCTCATAAGTTTTGGAGAGCGTCTGTCCCTTTTACAAAATTGTATTTTTATTTTCACTTTCAGACGAATTGGTAGGTCGCATTTCGATTACAATTGGATCCTCTGTCTACTTAATATTAGAAGAGTCCTTCACAAGATCTTCAAGCTTTTGGGGAATGAAATAATAATTTTGTCGTCCGTCAGGGATTTTTATGTCAATATGACCTACATAATAAACATATTTTGCAACAAATAGTAACGTATTTCTACTGATAACGTTCAATTTTTTAAACGTAAAGTCTAAAACTACGTCAGTACAATTCAAGATGCCTAAGGATTATAGTCATTGAAGATAGTTTTAATTTTCAAACAAACGAGTGGCGTCAAAGCAATAGTCGCGAGGAGGCAAATGCGTCATCCCGAGCGCATGCAATCAAATTGTGCATACGTCTCACTAATTATAATAGTGTATAATAATCAAACGTAACGGTTTCTGCTCTGAATGCGCCGGCGCCGGCAGCGCCCCTCTCTCACTTTCGTTGGAAACGACATGCAATTCTTAATTATTGACGGCAATTATAAGTTTATCTAAACCGCTTCGTATGTGCTTGTTTCTTCTTATTTTGTATAAACCTGTTCACAGGTAATAATATCCAGAACTATAAAGCTGAAGAGAATTTACTCTTTAGTTCAAATATTTGAGTTATCGTTCCGTACTTCCTAAGACATCGTTTCAGTCAGTGAAGCTATTATTTACATAAGTGAAATACACACCATTTTTCAAATGCAACATTGAAGCCTACATTTCCTTACATCGCAGACAAAGGTTACATAACCGCGCACGCACACACGCCCGCACGTGCACGCACGCACGCACGCACGCGTACGAACTTCGCTAACCCAATTGCGTTCCTGCGCGCCCGAGCGTGCGCGCGTCAGCGTGACGTAATGTTGCATTTTCTGAACACTTGCAGTATTAGTTCCACTATTTGGGTATGTTTTGTTACAAACTTTGAATAAACGAAAACTAGGTCTGTCAATATTAAACTAACTGCCTAAGACTACCCGAGAAGCTCCATCAACAGTAAGTTATCGGCATATACCGCTGCGTTAAGGTTAGTAAATCAATGTTACTCAACAGTGATATTGTATAAGTGGGTGGTACCATACCCAGATACAAATCGGGGCCATGGTCCATATGACCTTGACTTTTAGAGATAAGATTAACATATTATGAAATAATAGAAACAATGGACGATGCCAATAGGCAAACTAATGCAATTGTAATGAGCTAGTATATTATGAAGATGAATTGGCTGTAGCTCTCCACATTGTAAGTACAGGGTACAGTCGCACAGCCGCACCGCATTCCAATCTACTCGAGCACATACGCAACGGATGATTGCGTTTTCCAGAAGTATAACCTATCCGTATCGTGTGTCTGTCCGCGTCGAAGGCATCGCTGACCCCGCCCTTGCGTCTGATCGCTTTAAGGTCAAGGGTCGCACCCTGACGCCACTTAACATCAACTTCGTCGCAAAAACGATAACCGTTTCGATCTGATTAAATTAATCAAATAAGCGGTATAGTTTAATGTTTTTGCTTATCTCGACTGAATCATCACTACATACTTGAGAATGATGACTCATTGGTATTCAAAAAACTCGATTTTTAATAGTCCATTAGAGTACAATTTGACACGGGCGGCTCACGTACTGATGCTGAGAATGCCGATAAGACGCCATGAGCTCATCTCTAACTACGTATCATCTTATAGTATGGCTTATTATTACAGCCTTTTCAACGCAAACGGCCATAATATGGTTCGGAAAATTATGCTAAAAATTCTTGCTAGGTGCACGTTGATACTGAGGCGTGATATTATCTCATTTATTTCTGTGGAGCTAATCCCGATATAATCACGCGGCGCCGTGAACTGTGAACGAATTTCACACCCACTTGTGTTGGGTTAACACAACCTTATGATGTTGGGGCAGAATGTTATTTTCGGTTAACATCCACGCTTCGAGGGATACTGTACCCTTTTTAATCAGCATGTATTAACATCAACGTGGGTTCTTCCATAAAAGATAATAATTATGATTTGGGAGATTTTTTTCAATTCCAAATTTGCCTGTAATGCATAAAATATTTCTGTGCTTCGAGAATATTTGTGTTAAAGACTTACTAGAATATATAACTCTAAGAGCCAGAGTTTACTACTATTAGAGGTATCAGATGAAAAGTGGATGTATCTATGAGCACTAGCAGAACTGAATTGTTACCTTTTGTTGTATCACACAATGCACGTGAGGGAAATCTCGGATTATGGCGCCACACGTCCGTCAGACCTCCGCGCAGTCCATCCACGGACGCTTTCCTTTCTTAAGAGTATATTAATAGTGAAGCCTGTCTGTATTTATGTATGACGAGAAAGTGCCTATCAATCGCTGATGCAGCGTTTCTTTGGTCGCTTTGTGTAATTTGGCCTTTTGTCATTTCAAGTCTATTGCGAGACGTTCTTATTGCTAGCTTTTACTGATTACTCATTGATACTATCTTCTTAATGTTTTAATCAATAAATAGTTTTCCAACCAAATCCTAGATTTTGTTAACGGTACAAAGAAAAGGTTATCCCTGAATCAGATTCTTTGTAAGCGTTTTCTTATTGTTTGGACATTTTAAATCCTATATCCGCGTCAATAATTATGTAATGAAGGTAAATCCACAAGCAATAACTTAAAAGTGAAGTTTATAGCATTTGAACGGCTCAAGGAGTCGTTTGTGAATCATCTTTGTTCGCGTGACGTCACTTATTTGAACAATCAGTATTGGAAATAGTTCGAGAACATCAAATATACTCGTATTATTACAAACCTTTATACATTCAGTAAAAACATCCTCCTATTTATACTATATGACTCATTACTAAACTGAATAAAACAAAGTCGCTTCCCGCTGTCTGTCTGTCTGTCTGTCTCTAAATATGCTTAGATCTTTATATCTTTAAAACTTTGAAAGGAATTTTGATACGATCAATTATTTATCAAATGCAGTTTTATGACGAAATAATACTACTAATTAAAGTTTTCTTTAAAAGGCTGAATTGTTTTGTTTTGTAGAGAAATTACTAAGCACCCTTAACATTGATGCACATATCACCTTGGATAATAGTGTGATCAGTTAAGTAAGCAGTCAATATTAATTGCACATTTTACTTTCTTTACCTTATGAAACTTAATCCAATACTTTATTACTGCTCTCTTTCCCCTACCACCACGGACCTCAGCTCTGTTTGCCGCCATTAAATAAAATGCATTTTAATAATAAAATGTATCGACAAGTCTGACATCTTTATGACGTGATGATTCAGCACAATTCAAAGCAGAGGTCACGTACGTCGTTGATACCAGATGAGAGTGCTTTCATTATCTATGATGAAACATATTAAATCTCATAAAACGTAGATTAAAATATTTTTTTACTATACAAAGCAATTTATATAAATTACGTTATTTATTTGTAGATTATTTACAATTTCTTCTTTAAACGGATTGCCTAATTAAAGCATTAAACGTGCTTTCCTTGTTTGTCCATTTTCTTAATTTTTTATTTATTGTACACCCAGAAATTGTCTTTGTAGGTATGTATGTATATATGTAGATAATATTTTAGTATAGTGCTCGGTCCGCAGTGGTACGGGCGCCGGGCGATCGATAGGCCTCCGCCCCGCGGGTGTACGCTGTGCATTTGCCTAATTGAATGAACTTGATACTGTTTTGCTAATAGTACCGACTGTTTTATTGAAGTTAGTCAAAACAGACTTTTTTTAAAGAAAACGACAGTGTCTATAGTAGCCGAGACGTACCTATTAATATAAAATATAATTAACCAAGCATGTTTCAAGTATTTTTAGGTACCCGTTATTCCTATATACATATTATAAGAAATTCTTATTTGCAATATACTTAAACATGCAGTTTAGTCGTGCAGTTTCGACCAAACATCGTTTTCCTCTTCTAAATAGTTGCAAATCTGCCTGGTATTCTCTTGACTTTCATCAAAAACATATCTTTTTTAGATTGTTCTAGAAGCGAATGGTTGAATTTATTCAAAAGATTCATTCACCGGTGCGTCCTCGTCGAAGGGCAAACTTTTGTTTACGTTATCCTGTATAAATAACCGATCTATTTTGTTTTATTTGTTTACGTTCGAATAACATTACTTGGCAGACTTAATGGCGCCCACAAGGATAATACAATATGACCACACCTAATACGTTATATTTTGATTAAAGTTTACAATAACAAATAAAACTAATGCTCTCTTTGTTTAATGAATTTTTTAATCATAACATTTATGTGTTATGGTTATTGAATTCATTATGTAGATTCCTTATTATCGCTTTCTATTTATCCCTATGTATGTTTGAATCTTTAAAACAATGCAACCGATTTTCATACGGTTTTTTTATCAGATAGTGATTGATAAGTATGTATAAATGCATGTATAAAACCTCGGGTAGAACCTCGGAGCGCGGCCAGTACTATTTTAAACGTGAAAATAAACCTTGTTTCAACACTGCCCAACCATCTTTTAATTCGGAGCTTGGGAAAATATGTAACTTTTATTGCGAAATATAAAAAAGTCATTAAACTTTGTACTAAGGCATTTAGTAATAATTTCCTACTTGTGTGTATAAACAGAAAGTAACGCTGTCTGGCCGTAACAGACAAACTGATCAAGTTTAAGCGAGTGAAAGAAATTATACTTCACTCGTTAGAGAAACAGAAAACATAAATTACTTTTATTACTTAATTACTTAAGTGTAGCTAGAGTATATAAAATGATTATTAAATACTATATTTAGAAGACAGGGGCGGACCGCGGCGGCCGTCGGCGCCAGACAAGTTATAATGTGTTTAATTACCCAGTCACCAGGCTTCCTGACTTAGACTATTTTGTTTTCCTCGAAGTGTGTTTAAGCAGGCTATTTCTAGATAGATTGAGAAATAAATTTGTTATTAGTAATTTTTCGTGTTAATATGTGATAAGCTTTACCATTCAAGAGTTGTTTGCTCAAGTCAAAAATATGTTTAATATAAATAAATACGTATGTATTATGAAAAAGTAAAGAGAAAAGAACTTATGGGTTTTTCGAAGTGATTTGCCAATACAACACCTACATAATATATTTTTTAATATAAATCTATTGAAGTGGCCTATATTCAGAAGTGTCTGTTGCCGGCTTTTGAAGAAAATAGTCGTATGAGAACTATTTTTTTAACTTCTGTGGCTACCTTAACTAAAATATTAAAATAAAAACTGATGCTACCAAAAAGGCGGATAAAACCACGGGGTCAACTAGTGCTTTATAATTCTATATACATGAGAAAATATCTGGTAGGTACGTGACGTTCCCGGCGCGGCTTATCGCCCATCTTACTGAGTTACTTACAGTTAAGTTACACCTTATCAGCAGTTCACTTAGTACTTTTGCTACTTACTGGCTACCGTTAGTGGTGCGCTGATAACAAGATAGTGTTCTACTAGGTTACGAATCGAGGATACTTAAAAATCCGTTAGATTATAATCTACCGAAAAATCCAAGTTCATAATGGTCGCAAGCCTTGTGTAAAGTTCTAGCAAGATTTTTAGATTATTTGGATTTTGTTTCCTTACAAAATTCCTTACAAACTTGTAACAAAGTCTTCGCTCTTAATATTATTAAGATCGGTTTAGCGGCTTAGGCATAAACGAACAGTTACTTTCATAATACATATTAGCAGGAATTATAAGCCCAGTAAAAGCTGCTAAACTGTGTAACGTGAGGTTGGCAGGTTGGCCGTTTGGCGTGTTGGCATGTTGGTATGTTGGCATATATTCGATCGAGCATTCCACAAGATAGCGATGTCATTACGGACCGCGGACGCCTGGGATATGTAGCTGCCTCAATATAAATTTTAATTCTTATAATATACTACACTGGTGTTAATATTTTTCTAGGACTATATTTATATAGCCTAGGCTACTCATAAGTACTTTACTATTAGTATCGGATAAAGGAAATTTCATGCCCAGAATGGGTTAACTAATTAGTACAATTCGTAAAAGATATGGTAATATTAGATGATCGAACAAAATTAACCTTCAAAATTATCCCAAATTACTGTGTCAATAAGTAATTAAACAACAATAACTTTCTTCACACGGTCTGTGATAAACGGCCGACACGCATAGATGATTAGTAGATAACAGCACAATAGGGCGGCGGCCGATACTCGACAACAATGGCGCAATTACACGCTCGCGGCTGATCAAATACTCACATTGATTCGATTTATATGCCAACTATTTTAACGGCCCATTTTAACGGTGAGAATCATTTCGATAGTGACAAATCGTGGAATATGCCATTCACAGTTTTTACCGTATCTATACACGACCGTGAGATGAGAGGGAATTTTGTTCACTTGGGAACGTAAGGAGTTTAAAGTAATAAGGTGGAAAGTTGACACCGAGAAAATACTATTTTATCTTATATTTAATTTTATCTAATTGTTCATAAGGGGGACAGTCCAACATGTATCTGCAAACGACTCGTAATTTACAAGACACACAGACCGTTTAGCCAAATAACTCATTTTTTTATTCATTTATTTATATTACAGGGCCAAACAAGCAGGCGAGCCGCCCTTACGGAAAGTGGTCGCCGAACATTCGTAGATATTTTTAATTTTTACATTTTTAAGACTCAAAAGTGTTACCTACTATATCATCTAGTTGACTTCTTGTGTTCAAGTTTTTAATCTCATAATTATAACTATATGCAATCTTATAGGTTTATTCGCCGGTGGCATTTACGTTACAAGTATATAATATCTATTAACATTAACTATTAGCAAACAATCAGACAAGCCAACTGATAGTGGTAATCGTCGCCAATGAACATTCGTAGACGCTCTCTTTTTGGATCACCCAAAGTCATATTGTAAAGGAAGTAAAACTTAAGAGAGCTGATTCTACAAGTTATGAGTCTTATGTCAAAATACTGAAATGCTATTTAAATTTAAGTACAATTCAAATTGGTCCCATTTGACAGCTCGGCATACAAATCTGTCAAAATTACTAGATTTGAGGCGTGCTTAAATTTGATTAGCGTATGAGTATTTGGCCGTTATAATGTTTCGTGGCAGTAACATCCCACAGCGCTATGTCTCGCTGGAATGCCGCCGGGCCGGTAGACCCGCTCGCGCGCCCGGCGCCGCCTGCTTCTGCGCTAATTGGATTACTCGTCTATTGATGGCCGGTTACAGGGGTTACAGTTTGCATACTTGTGTACACGTCACACGTAATATTGCGTATTTTTTAATCAGCTAATCCATATCATTTGACTTAAGAAAAGTCCTTTTTTTTAATTGCAAAGTTGCCAAAAGTACCAGCAGTTAGTTAATTAAACAGCCTTACATAATTATCTATGTGATGACGTCACAAGTTCAGTAAAGGTAGAATATGACTTTAAAAAAAAATTTAAAGGTGATTTTTCATTCGCAAACTCTGTACCTATAAGATTCGACAGCTAATTCAGACGTCAATACAACAATGCGTTACGAGCGGCCTTGACCCACGCGTGGGGCTGGGACAGACGATGACGTCACACGCCCACCGCAGCCCGTCTGGCGTTGAAGCTACATACTGACATACCAACACTGTTGGGAAATACGACTAGTATTAACAATACTTTGACGTTGTATCTGTTGTCATGTTTCGAATAAAAACAGATAGATATTACAATATATTTTTTTTAATGAAGTACGTTGGTGTATGATACATGTATTTGTTCATTTATTACAACCTGTATCTAAACAATAATGTTAAAAATGAAGTATGCATATAAATAGAGAAAATTAAAGCCGACGCAATTAAGTGGTAGTCATATGGATATAAGACATTTCTTCCAGGCATTCCTTTCTATAAATGTTTCAGAAATAAAAAATGTGTGATACGTGTATTTTAAAATCAGTATCAGGAACTAAGGTTTACATTATATATGTTAAATATAAATTAAGGCGTACTTAAATTTGAGTATCCGTTCATGAATGTTTGATGTGAGATAATAAAAGTTACAAGCTGTCACTAGGCATGATATCTATGTAATGTAACCCGGCCGATGTGGCAACATACAAAAATGCATCGGGCATTTTTTTGCAACTGACAACGCTGACTCGTCTAGTTACTAATATAATTAAACCGCACATCGGCGAGTGATTCCTGCCAGTACCTTCACCTTATGAGTCATGTTGATAAATAATGGATGCTCGTATTTTATATAGCGATAATTAAGATTTTATAACAAATTTTTATGTCTTAATTATATAAACCATAGGCTTGACTGTTTAAATTTGTTACCGTTATAAAGGGACATACATATAGATGAACAAAGTGATGTTTTAACGGTTCCTTTTCATGTATTGTTCAATAAATTTCTATTACTCATTACCATACATTGTACAACTAGAAAATCTAAAGTCCCCTTAGTCCCAATTTACCAAATATTTACAAGATCATTGTATATAAGGATAATGTTTTAAAAATAATTTGTAAATGGGGTCACATTTCCCGGGCGGTCACTGCGACCACGTCGTACCGTACGAGAAGGTGTGAACAATGAATCATATTTTTAATCTTTCATCATTCATAACGGGATCCGATTTTAATCCTTTAGAATTTCAAATATGTTTTATAACGGGGTACGTTTGACCACGGCTAATATAATCTTGTTTTAAGGCAATGTTAACAAAACTATTAAATATTGCTGAAGCTATGTAAAGATAAAACTAACTTATCAAAGGAAGTTTCTGTTTTTCGAACGAAAAGCAATGACAACTTACGAAATACCATTTCTTGACGCCAGTTTTGAGGAATATTGGTACTACCCCGCCAACCAATTAAACCAACTTAATTTAGTCTAAGGGGATAGTCCTCCAAAATGATATAATACGATACCATACTATCCATACATCAAAAATAAAGTATATAAAATCTATCAATGTAAAGTCAGCGTACTCACCAGCACTGCAGGTCGCGATGTGCAACACCAGCAGAAGGAAGAAGCCCTTAGGCGATGCCATGTCGCCTGCCGACCTGCAACAAGAACACATTTATATGTTAAAAACAACAGTAGTAGTTCAAATCATATCACATAATTGTAACTACTGCACCGAGTTTTGAATCGCTTTTACGAAATTCTTGATATCGATATATTGGGTCGACTAGTCCAGGATTTTCTTTTGTTCAAAGGAAAGTCTTAAGTCTCGTTCACATTGTCAGCATTCGTAGGCTTGACGAGATAAATACATCTGTACAACCATATTTTCTATTTTACATTTTTTGGACGTTATTTCGGTACTGACTACCTACCTATCATAAAAATAAATGCTTATAAAAAAGTAAGAAGATAATTTGTTTCTTTGCTAAAATATGAAACTACTTTACCTACCCACAACGATTCAAAAATCGTAATTCTATATTATATACTAGATTATTAAACTTGCAAAAATGACTATTAAGCGTTATATATTTTCCAACTAAGACTTACAACTACAAAGAAATACAATCAACGCCTTTAAGATACAGCTCATACACAGACAAATAAAAAAGTGCGCATGTTAAGGGTATAAATATAAGGTAGTCTAGCGGGGATGCGCAGGCGCCGGTCAGCGACCCGCGCGAGATGCCTGACGTAACATTACAGTGCCTGACGCATCGCGCAGATCAGGTACTTTAGTCTTTGTTTTTATTTATTTTATTTGTTTAATCTGTGGCTATTTCTAGTTAAAGAAGTGTAGCTTTAACATAATATTGGAGAATCATTCGTGGAGTCCGAATCGAGTCGGAATGGACTTATCAACATCAAGAACTACCATTTCATAAGTATATAAATTAAATACATACCTACAAAAAAGTCTCTCAAATAAAACGAGACGCAATTCAATTGAGCTCGCGCTAAATAAAACATGTTTACAGCCGTTAAGCAGAGCGACTTATCTAAATTGATATTAATGGTATATAAATAAAGAAGCAATTGAAAGCGTTTCACTTTCAAATTGTCGCGATGAAGATCGACAGTCGAACTCGCGACCCATTCAGCGTGTGCTGGAAACTGTGCCACCGCCGCTAAGCCCGGCCGACCACGCACTGATGCGCTATGACTTATGATTTATGAGCGACGTGACGTTTTAAAGCTATGGCAAGTAGATAATTTACATTTTGAAAGAGTTATATGTATATCTATAGTACGAGTATAAATAGGAGTTCGTGAAGGTTTAGAGGGTAATATCCGTTAATCTATTGACTTTATTTTAAAATTTAATTTATTTAAAACACGCCATCTCTGTAGGCTATATTGTAAAAACAATGACACACTGAAACATTAGATCCCTTATATCGTGCTTTATCTTGCATTACAAAAAAGTTAATTCCTATTATATCCCAATAGACGTACACTTTATGTCTCACATAGAATCAATTTGCATACAAATGCTTACCCATATTTTTCTTTAATCCAAAATAGTATTCTATGCATATATCGCACCGTAATATTGTACCTATAGCCTTCACTGATCTATCGGCTAGCAACGGCGGTGGGGCGGCGGCGTGCTGACCGCGGGTGTCCGGCCAATCATTCAATCTCGCTAATTGAATGATGGCCGTGGGTCGCCCGGCTTCCGTGTGAAAGCGACACTGAGAAAAAGCTCAGATAGCCCCATTGATAACGTTAGCTACGACGATGTTTGAGTTTCAAACTCTTTGCATTAAGATGTTTGAATTTGATTTGCATTGACCCACATCTTTAATGAACTCGAGATTACCCTGAGGGTAAGATTTTGCGTTACCAGTCTATAAGAAGGGAAAAGAAAGATTCTCTGAGAGAAACAGGAAAAAATTATCTGGGCATAAACAGTTTCAACATACCTAACATTTGTAATGTCAAACCATTAAAAACAAAATACTTCATACGTTTAGTCGGTATTTCTTGTATTTTGAAAATAATATTTCGTCGCATTTCAATACGTATTCCGAGATTGTATTTTATATATTTTTGTTGGCTGTATGATGTATCACTCCGGCTCAAATTATAAAATTTGTTACAGCTCCTTTTGCACGTAGTTATGAACGACATAAGAATTACGATTAATACTAAAAGATGCAAATGACATAAGTAAGACATAATTCGTGCACAGTTTCGCCCAACGAGCCGACTCAGCAACATGACACCTCTGTCGACTCATCTGACGCGCGGAATGCAGTCGAATTATAAATTGCGTCAAGATTTCCGTGAATCTTGATTACACCGCCACTTCCGTGTGCGCGTCCACTTGATGTGCGAATTAAATTTCGGCTCATCTTTAAAAACACGATATCTAGACCTCAGGTTATACGATCTAGTCTAAGTCTAGGCTATAGCCTAATGTTCTTACTAAAACTGGGTTATATCTTATAAGATATAACCCAGTTTTAGTAAGAACATTTTATAGAGCTTTTTATAATATTTGCATACATTAACACGGACATTGTTTCGGGTCAAAAAATGAATATAGAGTTATTTCATACAATTAATTATTTAATGTTTATTGGTTTTGAGTACTTTTATAGGTTCACTAGAATTTCATCAAAATCAAATATTGAGATACGAAATATCGCAACATAATTGCAATACTATTTCTGCTTGCGCACAATCACTTCTTTATATCTTTAATTGTATCTGAAGTAGACCTTTTGTTATTTAAAAAATTGTATGAAACTATACATTAAATTTTCAAGTTCTTATATTTGATTAATCTATCTCAATAAAAATATATTATATTTCAATATAAATAAATTACAAACTTTTCAACCAATAATAAAGCTATAAAACTTTTAGAGTCAAATCATAAAGATCTTTGATCTGATTCGATCTCAGAACATCGTATCTTATTTCATTGCATTACGTATATAGCAAAACACAAGAGTCATCCCGTCAAAGTCAAACACAAATATATATCTAACTGAGCTACACAAATGTTTTTAAATCACTGTACCTTTTTGGAAACATTAAATACAAATTTAAGAAATATGAATTACTGATACTTAATATATTTATTTATTTACCTTTTTTAAAGAAATCGTAAAATCTAAACAAATAAATTAAATTTAAGTATAAAAGGCAACCTTATCACTTACAGGTGAAGTAATAATTTAAAATTAATTATTAGACCAGATCTCAGTTCGAATT
>JADANM010001810.1:252321-262853 GCA_026213755.1 Eurema hecabe
TATATTACATAACATAATATATAAAATCTTTACATAATAGTTAAATCATCGATACGCCTAGCTCACCATGTTCTAGAAGTTTTATCGACCAATATAATTTATCGCCTGGCTGGCGAAATATTTGATGATACACTTGTTTGTTTAAAGAAGGACAATCGTGGCGTGATGGTGAGTCTCGATGACTCAGCGACAGGTCGTTTTGTGTCTCAATAACACTAGTTATGCGACCTGGCTTCATACACTTCCTTCGCTCATTTCAAGAACTCTCTTCCCGCATCCGTCTTTCTCGGGGAATATGACTTAGATCCTTTTTAAGGGTGAATAGTTTTAAGCACGAGAGATCGCGGTCGAATGTCTCCTTTTTTCAGTGGCTGTAGCTCGGGACTTCGTCTCCGTCGTTTTGTATTCAGTATGATTAAAAAGTTTATCATGTTTCTTTAGGGTAAATGATTTTTCATTTTAATTTCTAGAAAGTTATCAAATTTGAACGAAGGAATATAGTGAGTCAATCTTAGAAGATGAATAATTGAAATATTGATATTTTTGTCACTGTAACCATATAAATTAAAAAATTTTAAATTTGCTTACAATGATTCAATTTTAGCATATTAAAAACTTAATTTTCGACCACTGTATATTTATACGTAATTATAGGTCCGAGAGTGATGTGTTGCCGACTTTTGTAGGTATACCTAAGCATATTAAAACATTGATTCACCTGGCTGCTTGCATTAAAACAAATAATTACTCAATTATATTGAATTAATATTATACCAAGAAAATAGAATAGGAAAATTGTAAAAATGCACCTATATATAACTTTAAGGACAATATTGATTTCTCGGTGATATCTCGGTTATGTAACAAACAGCACCCGTGCGTGATCTTTTCTCAGTAGCAGATTGCACACATTAACGACATACCAGACGCCTGACGTTACTTGGGACATAGGCGTGTACCCATACTACCTACTATAGGTACTGACCGGTCAGGTGCCATTTTGGGGGGAAGAATATTGCACGGGTTATCATCTAAACCCCCGTAAAAAACCGGAGGAGGTGATTAAAATTATCATTTTTCGTATGTTTGTCAGAAAGTCACATAGATTACCTGCAGCTTTAAAATTGAAACTAACATGATATTTAATATCAAATATCAATTAAACTGTCACGTCTTTGAAGCACGTGTCACGTGACGTCACAAGCTGTTTATTTAATGTCACTTAATTAATCATGGCGTGAGAAGATCAAGACGCATCCTATTGTTGAAAGGCCGACAGAAAGTCTCACAGATCTTTATTTTATTAGTTTACTTTAAATGTAAGTTTTTTTAATGACAAGTAATTTATGAGTGAAAAAGTATTGATATTTGAGCTAATGCTTCCATTTTATACGTTATGTAATCATTTCTTTTGTTTTACGAAGATATGTTAAGATTTACCCACTTTACCTTTTTGATGGTAACAAAATTTGGTCGAAAGGAAAATTAAACTAAAAATATCATGGAACTTCCAAATAAAAATGTTCTTTTTGTATTGTGATATTTTTACAGCAATTGGCAGACAAAGTCGCGGACGCCACCTAGTTCTTAATCAGTTAAGAATTTATAGGTATTTATTTCTCAGCTAATACATCTATTTATTGCGCAAAATTTTATATTGAATCTTTCCACATCAGCATTTTTAGGGGAATTCCTTTTTATAACGGTCTAAGCGTTATTTTGTTTTTAGTGTAGATCATATTCTAACGGGGTCATTGTACATAAATAAGGTCGAATGAGGTACATTAATTGTTTTCTTAATAAATTATGAATAGTATAATCAAGGGTTTTCACCACATATGATTTGAAGAGTGATGAGAGATTATCTAATAGCATGACGAATAAAGAAAATCTAGCAGCCCGGCTCCCAAAAGTCTGTGTTAAGATACATTTAAGTACTATAACCGAACGCAAGCGAAACATTGAGGCTCCATCGTCCATCCGTCAAGGAGCTGATTCTCAATAGCTCAATCAAGGACTAAGAGATCTTGTTAATCCAGGCACTTTAAGTGTAACATATATGGGTCTGTTTAAAAAAAATAGCCTTACAAACTTTTTCTTTTGATAATAGTAGGTAGTTAATGTAGGTCGGCCGGATCACAGGGCATGTTTCACAAAATCACAAATGTCCTAATGAATGTGTCATATTCACAGAAAAGCATTAATAACGCGCTCTCATCTTCGTAAAAATATTGTTGTAATGTTTTCCTTAACACCAGAGCGTGGCAATGACGTTTGCAATTATGGTTACAAATTCCATTACAGTCGAGCTTTTTATGTAATGCGATGAGTTACAGGTTAGCGAACTATAAATGTTCGATTTTAAGGATCGGTGGGCCGTGTAGTCGCAAAAACTATTATATAAAACTTGTTACCGTTATACCTACAGCGTACAAAAACTTAAATTAAGGAATGCTTTGTGTAATATAAACGAAAATAAATAAAAAGCAATCGCTGAGGACAGGATTCGAACCTGCGCGGGTAGAACCCATTGGATTTCAAGTCCAACTCCTTAACCACTCGGACACCTCAGCTGTGAAAGTGAGCTTGAAAAAACAAAACGTCCAACTCATAACGAAATTAAATTGTTTACATACCTACAAAATTACGCACGTGTTGACTTAGATGTTTCTGAAACTTATTTACTAATGTAATCGTAATATCGTTTTGTAATCGATTCACCTTAAACAATAGATGAGTATATTGATCAGTCCTCTATATTATATACACTAGGTACCTATATAATTTTATTAACTATCTCTGTAGTAGATATACTTTTCCTTCTTTGGATATATTAATAACCATGTAACTTCCATTACCATGATATAAAAATGCATATAATACATACTCATTTACTAATATTGATTATTAAAATCCTATGAATAATTAAAGATCTAAAAACGAATTATTTTTAATTGATTTACTATACGCATTGTATACAATAACATAATAACATCATAAAATGAATTATTATTGATTGAATGAATGAATGAATTATTAAATGCTACAACAATCTATACAAAATCGATTTAACTAAACAAACAGTTATTGTTTTACTTGGCACCGACTTCTAAATTATAAAATACTGTTAAATCATTTCTTTATACTAAATAAAAATACGTATTACTTTGTGTGAAACAATTTTATTTCGTGCTTTTTAGATTAAAATCGGTTTATTTTTGTAAAAAAAATATTTATTTTACGATTATAAGTGGTGGATCGATCGATGATGCTTCTCGAATGAAGAAACGGCGGTAACTTAACTCGGAAAGTGGTTGTTTTATGTTAAATGCTTTAATTTATTGAGGAATTCCCTCAACTGTCTTTGATCTCCATCATCAGATTTAGTGCAAACCTACATTATAAATGAGACGAGTGGAAAGTTTTTATCAATACAAATGAATTAAGTCCCAACACAAGGTAGCTTCTGTATATCTACTGCAGAGGAGTTCTTTACGCTATGCAGCATCAGACCCTTGTAGCTGTTACAACCCATTTAGATGCAAAGTCCTTATCAAGACAAATTAATCAAGCTCAAACAAAAGTTCACCACGATTTCTCTGGTTTCCCATCATCAGACCATTCCTGATATCCTTAAAATGGGACCACTTAAGAAGTATCACCCTTCAAACAAAAACGTATCACCAAAATCGGTCCAGAGACGGCGAAGTTATGCCCAAACAAACATAAAAAAAGAAAGCATATATTCGGTCGAATTGAATGAGCTCCTTTTTTTGAAGTCGGTTAATAACCTCCTTTATTGAAAGTCGGTTAAAAGGGTAGTCATAATATTATCTGTATTTTTTCTCTCTAAGGTATGACAGCTGTCATCTAAACGTCAAAGGTAAATAGACATTTGACAAATAACAAAAGTTGTGCGTGTTACCGTGTACTATATACCTATTACTTATTGTTCTTGCCCAAACGGGCCAAAAATCACGAAATAAATCTAAATAACGCATTGCAATATGTCGTAATTGTATTAAATTTGTGTGTTTTGCAAACGATAATGAAATTATGGCATTGGACGTAACCTGGAAGTGAAGTTTTAAGTGAAATCCATAGTTGTGTTGTGATTAGTGATTACATAGCAAGGACACGGATGTAAAATGCCTTGTGAGAGTTGCGCTGTTCAGTTCAGCGTATTTAAAAGAAAACGACCGTGCTCTGAATGTGAACGTTACTACTGTAGTGCTTGCTTGCGGCGCGGCGGCGGGGTGATGTGCGCCCCCTGCCGCGTCCTGTCCACAAGACCCTTATCGAGACAAACCATAGCCCACCTCAAAGTCCGTGATCTCCAATGCTTCTTGCAGCGCCAAAATGTGTCCACTCGTGGTTGTGTTGGTAAATCAATCTTTTGTTTATCTAATATGATTATAATTTGGAAAACTCTAGAAGCTACATACACACAGATTTTAATGCGTAATTAATTCATGTATAATTAAACAAGTGACTTGCTGTTTTCCATTTTTTATTCTGTGTTCTGTACTTTTTAATCCATGTATTATACACAAAAGTTAATGGTATAATATTATACATTGGCACTTGTATTTACGAATATTGGGTTATATATGTTTTACTATCTGTTGGTTGTAAACAATCACTTTTGCCTATGAACTGTGACAAAACTCGGTGTCTTACTCCCTTATGTGCTTCACTGAGCTCTAAGATATCTAATAATATGCCACTTCTTGACAACGGTTTACTTGTGGAGGGTGGTACCATCTCAAGTATTTTAGCATGGCTCTACCACCTCCAAAAAGTGTTCCTACTAGAAATACTTAAATTACAAAACATACCTTTAAATGGCACACTGATCTAAAATTATTGAATTATCATATCAAAATGTTATTTTTCAGAAAAAGAAGAGTTGCTAAATCTATGTATATCACATGTGAACAGTTCAGCTTATCGTCGGCGAGGGCCTCGTGCGGGCGCGAGTCCCCTCAACAGTACTCTCAAAGGCATAACTAACAACATTAGTGACTTCATTACTTCAACGTTTGATCTGCGGACGACAGCGCAACCTGCCCCACCACCTCCTAATAGAAGTTAGTTTTTTTAATAGTAATCTGGTTGATAAATAATACTGAAATAAGTTCACCTGTAGGTTCTTGTAATAATACATATATAAAAAAATATAATATATACCTTTGGGTAGTCAGAATATTTAGTCTTTGAGTTAAGGCATTATTTGTCTATAGTACTTGGTATATGTTGTTCGACACTGTGATAAAATATAGATAACAGATTAGTTTAGTGAAGTATTGTGTAATTATTTATATAGAAGTAATATACCTTCTATTTACATTTAATGTTCTACAGTATACTTTTATAAAATAACTGTATTATGTGAAAGTGGACTGATAAATATAATATTTGAAGAGTCAAAGCAAATATTTTGGCTTATTACACTTACTATAATTTTAGGTAATTGTTTTAATGCAGCCCATGCTCACGCTCCCCCAAGTGGCACGGAGAACATTCAGCCAAATGTAAACCATTCTGACAGATGGTTCACCACCACACCTGGTATGAATTTTACTTAATTTCAGATGCTATGTCTATCTTAGTGTGTTTGGGAGAGTTTCACATAATAGTAAGGCCCATTATAAATGTGTTACCAGCCTTAAAAAGTAAAAAGAAAGGGTATGGATGTATGATACATAGGATTGAATTATTGTACACAAATGGATTTCTGCCTTTTTTAGTTTTATGTTTTGAGTCTTGATTTTTCTATACAGTTGTAGAAAGTTAGCAACTTGAAGCCAAATTCTAGTATGCAAATAAAATTTAAGTACCCGTCAAGTCTAGGAATTTTGACAGATTTGTATAGTGAACTGTATGTAAAAGACAGACTGGTTTGAGTTGTACATAAATTTAAATAGCTTTTCTGTATTATGTTTACCGATTGAGTTGTATAAAACTGGATGAAAAAATCATCACGAAAATAATGTTGTTAGGTGGTGAGCGGGACATTCAAGTGCCTGTGCCTGAAGCAGTGTCTAGGAGTGAGTCTTCCGGCAGCGCGCGGGTGGACACCACCGACTGCTTCGAGGTGGAGGACCTGGACGACTCCGGCTGGGAATTCGTCACCCGCCCTGCTGATCCCTTGCCTAATGGTATGCCCATTTGACTTTGAGAAAAGTTGTGATTTTGCGTTCATTTGGTATGTATTAACTATTAAAAATTGAGATGGTAAATGAAAAACTAACAAAATTACTTATGATGGCATGAATTTAACGCTAGCAGGACGGTGACCTATTTCATGTATAAATATTATGATATTAATTATTATTGATTATAATATAAGAGTTTTTGTTTATATTCAAAATTGTATGATCTTATTTTAAAAAGAGACAACTATCAGAGTTTCGTGCCGGTTCTTCTCTGTAAAAATTGCCTTCCGAAACGGTGGTAATTGTTTTGTAATACCATGTCCTTACTATATGTAGCCTAGTTGAATAAAGATACTTTTGACTTTGTTTTGGACGATTAACAATAAGCATGAAAGAAAGAAAGGTTATATTTAAAAGTTTTTAATACAGTATAGCTTCAATTTTGTTTATTAACCTTAATATGGTTAAATTGCCGTATATAAAATGGTTAGATAAACATTGCAACATAAATATTGCAATATTTTTCCCCTGCAGATTCGGAAGTGCTAATATCTGGTCCGGCAGCGGAGGTGGTGGGGGGTTTGGGCGTGGGCGTGGGACTGGGAGGGGGCGTGGGTGCGTCGCCGATGCGCGCCGCGTCCGAGCTGGAGCTGTACCGGCCCGAGTCCGCGCGCTCCGACCGCTCCGACACCGCCAGCCTGCAGGACGAACCCATCATGCACACCAATCGAGACGATTCCGTGACCCCCACCCGCTGCGGTGAGTCCGTCAATCAGCGACGTCTATAACCTGTGCTCCTTTTCCTAATGTCCATTGGTATGGAGATTTCCCTACTAGTTAAAAAGGCATACTTACGCTTGCTCTTATTCTGTCAACTTGTACAACACTCATATATGCAAAAATAATGTATTTGGTTTTCCTACTATTTGAACTAGATAATATTTTCAATTTATGACTCATTAAAATAAAGCCTATCTGTTTTTTTGGCAAAAATATTTTTGACTACTTCCTATTATTATACATTAGATCAATAGGGCAGATAAATCAGGCAATATATTTTTATGAATGAACACATACTTCAAATCGTTCTCCTCACTGATTTTCAGAGAGTCCAAAGAACATCGATCTGGAGAGCATAAAGCAAGCTTCAGACCTGGAGCGACTGAACGTGAAGCAGCTGAAGGAGCTTCTGGCGCGCAACCGCGTGGAGTTCCGCGGCTGCCTCGAGCGGCGCGACCTGCTGGAGCGCGCGCGCCTGCTGTGGACCGACCACGCCAAGTACCGCGACGGTCAGTGGCATAATAACTGTATTGTTGTAGACATACAAGTGAGCCTTGAGGCACCCCTGTAGAGTGGAGTTTGATTTCATACTTTAATTTGCATATGTTTTGTTACTAAAACGAATAAAGAGTAAGGTTGGACATGTGCAAGGCTCGAAGGTCCCTATTAATGGTTTGTCATCCATTAAATAAATATGAAGAGATAAAGAATTGAACCGTTTTTGTATAGCCCTATTTGCCTATCTCGTTGAATATGTGGTTGGATTGTCAGAGATCGACAAGCTGCCGCTGGAGGAGTGCTGCAAGATCTGCTTCGCGGCGCCGCTGGAGTGCGTGCTGCTGGAGTGCGGGCACATCGCCGCCTGCACCGCGTGCGCCAAGCAGCTGGCCGAGTGCCCCATCTGCCGCCAGTACGTGGTGCGCGCCGTGCGCTGCTTCCGCTCCTGAGCTGCTCCCTGAATACTCCCCACATGCTTTCGTTCGATCATATTATAATTTTATTGAGACTGCAGAACCCATGAATAGACAATAACTTCCATTGTAATCGTTAATATTTATCTCTTGTTATTAAAATAATGAGCGACATTTTAAAATAAGACACTTCCAGTCTCATAATTATGAATGAATGAATGAATATAAAAAAATTACATTTGTATTTTTCTGGGGTCTGGGTGTTGCTATGTATTGTATGTATGTATTTACAAAAGAAAAGTATGTATATGTAATTTATTCCGTTATCTAGTTGCCATAACACAAGCTTCGGCTTAGCTTGGAACTAGATGGCGCTGTGTATAAATGTCCTGAAAAATATTTATTTTATTTATTTAATGAATTTCAGACAAAGTATCAAGTAGATTCATATCGCAATCTCGGCGCGTCAGTTTCGTGACGTCACGTTGACGCGAATCAGCTGATGTACCGCGATGCGTGCCTGCTTGATACTTTGTATCTTCTGTCAATATAAAAAAAATATTAAAAATAACTTTTTCAAAGTGTCTTAAATTAAAACGTTGCCCATAAATTGTGAAGGACTAAAGTTTGTATTCCAAAACTGTCTGGATTGTATATTTTTATTTAACCGATATTTTAATATGCTATTATTATTATTCATACAAGCTTAGCTTATTACATACTTCGTGTATAAATAAACTTGATGATTCCTTATTAAACATCACAAAAAAATAGAATAATAAAAAATACACTCAGGCTGTGGACAGACAGGTTTTCAAAATTCACATTCTAGTCTTTATTATTCGAGTTTATTCATTAGTTATATGTTTAGACTATGTATTAAATTGTACATATATATGTGTATGCTTTATTGCTTATATGTTGGCAAATTTTTCGGCTTTTCCAATGAATTACGCTAAATGCTCAATTTCCATGTATTTGATCTCGTATTAGCGTACAAGGGTTGGTTAACAACTTTCCAACCCTTCTCTGTATTTTTTTATGTTACGCAAAAAACATAGCGAATTTGTTTACCATTTAAACATAATACTTTTTTTGAAGAATAAATGAAATTTTTACTACCATAAACAGATGAATTTTTAACAATAAGTCCTCTTATGATTTAAAACAACTTAAATTGTATGGAGAAGTGAGACTTATGTCTTGGAGGTTTTTGTAAGTCATTAACCACCTTTCTGTAAGGTTTGTTGTTAAAATAGGCAATAAAGCAGATTATTCATTCCATTGTTCGAGAGAGATGCGGCAACGGACTAATTTCATACTTATAAATATGCTATTGGCCAAATCCGATATCAGGACAAAATAGTTTGCCTAGGCTAAACAAGTTCATTCTAGCGCGAAAGAACGAACTAGTTTATTCTAGGCAAAACGAGTTGGTCCTGGATTCGGGTTTGGCCGGTAGCATATACCTCTATAAGTCGAATTTTAAAACTTCTATTTCTATGATAGCCACATTTGTAAAAATAAAATTGTAATTTCTAATTTATAATGTAATAAACGAAAACTTGCCGCATCGCTGACGTATGAAGCTCATTTATAATGCTATTTAAATGTATATAATATTAAAGTTATAACTATTTTTATATATCGGAATCATATTTGTAAGACTCGTTTATTTTTTACGTATGTTTTAAAGGCGTTCGGACAATAAAATTGTAAGGGATTCAATCTGAATGCATCCATGAAATCATATAGCCAATGAATTGCTTTAAATAATATTTTCTCGTATTATGAAGCATTTTACATGAATAGTTTTGACCTAATAGATAACTCGATAGATCTTGTAACGTAGTACCCGGTGTGTAGAGGTGTTGACTGTCGCAGTAGTGCAGCCGCAGGTCGAAGGTCGATCCGTCGTTATTGTTATTAGATAGTTTTCTAATTTTTGTACAACGCCATCACTTGTAAATATAGAATATCACAGACAATTTGGCTTTTATTTTTTACTGCGTTTCCTTAAATAAGTATGGGAAATGGCAAACGCGCCAATTTTTGGATACGATCATGGTTATATCTGACAACGACGAAATCAAGCACGTCACTCTAACTATAAATGGGGAATTGATTTTAATAGATAAGGTGTCAGTTATCTTTGTAATTGAGGCACTATAAGATTCGAAATTGTATAGTCTGGGCTATAACATATTATATTACCGACGTTACACGTAAAATACCCATATAATATAAAGACGCCGTGCAATAGAAGGGGTATAGTAAACTAAGGCTCTCGATTGACTTTTGTTACTGTTTTTAATGTAGAAGCAAAAATATATTTTTAAGTAACATTATAAGTATGATACATGCATGCATGGCAGTAATTTTTAATATTATTGACATCTAGATTATTTTTATCAAATTAATTATAACAACAGTAGAAATCCAACTTACCTATATGTCGGCTAAAATGTACCATTTTGATCCATATTTAACAACAGACTTGGAAATAAAACAAAAAATATTTTAAATCGTTTATTCTCTTAACAATTAACAGATCATACAATATATTGTTCTATTACAGTATTAAAGTATTTAAAAAAATTACAGTATTTTGTTCTTTATAATTCCTACTTATTTACTTTTTTGATGCGCCTCTTTAAAAAGTGTTTCGACAAAATGGTAAAAA
>JADANM010001810.1:307452-320227 GCA_026213755.1 Eurema hecabe
GACCCCAACAATCTCAATGCTCTATGGAGTGAATTTCTTTAAAATAAATTCTTTATTATAATTTAATTTAAAATGAAATCTATTAAAATAGTCAGGCAAATAAGTGGATCTAATTATTCTAGTATTGTATTTGATAAGCGTAACAGTTTCATCAAGCCACAAGTGCGACACAGTTTTAGTTCCATCGCGGGGTGTATAAACTTTAGAAGGAACGTTCCTCTAATAATAAACATTCGAAATTTAGGCCTTGGACCTACTTCAAAGGATTTCGAAGATGCGCCGCAGTTCACTGGACCATTGACTAAAGCCCACGCCACTGAGTTGGTATTGCATTTAAAAGACGATGAAAGAAAGATTCTGTTTAAAGCGATACAGGAATATGAATCTAATAGAATTAAAGAGGAATTCGAAGGTAGTGTCCGTGATTTTTTGGCCGTATAAAGAGGTTTATTTGTAATTAATTGCTGAAGTTGTTTTGTAGACAAGTTGGCTGGTCAGAGATGGAGGACGAAGCTCGGTAGACCCAGCAAAGTGCCGACACTTGGCGATGTGGACCCTACAGGCAGTTACTGTCTAGTACCTGAAGACTGGCTGAAGAAGAAATATGGTATGATACTTTGCATACAGCATATGGAATTTAGAGATGATGTCATAAAATGTATAAATTTAACTTAATGACTCAGGCTGTATTAACATATGATTTGACTTGATATGAATTATCTTAACTTTTACAGCTGCTACAGTACCCAAGCCCACAACCAGGGAGCTATTGCATTGTAAGTCTATGTCTAAAGTAAAATTGCAGAGCAGAATTAAACAAATAATAATAAATCTTATCTAACTTTTCAGTATCACTGGCAAATTCAATTCCCTTCATTGGGTTTGGTTTTCTGGATAACTTCATTATGATAATTGCTGTAAGTATTCATTAGTCCTACATTAGTATAATTTATATGATAAAAATCTCTTAAGTACCTACATACGTTCTAAATAGTATCTTGTATAGATTTAATCTCATAAACCAAGATAAACAAAAATATAATTTTTATCTTTAGTTTAATATAATTCTGTAACATTTAATGCAGTAGCAAAAGAATAAGTATAATAAATATTAGTTACATATTATAAAAATCTGATAATATTACTACACATACTCATTCATTCAAATTTATATAATTATGGGATTTTTACATTTACTATTTTAACTGTTTACAATTATTACTTTATACAAATTATATAATAATAACAAGCAAAGGATGATATTTAGAGTATCAAAGAGGTAACATGTACCTCTGAGTGTGTGTGAGAGGAGCCGATTGTGTAATGGGGTTGTGTGCGTGCAGGGGGACCGCATCGAGAGCAGCATGAGCGCGTACATAACGCTGTCGACGATGGCGGCGGCGGCGCTGGGCAACACGTTCAGCGACGTGATCGGCATCGGCTCCTCGTACTACGTGGAGCGCGCCGCCGCGCTGGTGGGGCTGGGCGCGCCCGCGCTCTCGCCCGTGCAGCTCGACATGCCCGTTAGCCGCCGCTTCGCTAACGTCGTGAGTGCTCCTTATCAATCCCAACTCATATGGAAGTAGTGCTCTAACATTACAAGCTATAGAAAAAAACTTATTGCAAAAAACATATTTAAAGTGATAAACTGGTTGTGATTTGATTCTTCGTAGATAGAACGTATTTAGAAAATCTTTAGAATTTTAACCCATTTTTTGTATTATAATATAGTCTATGATAATGATGCATAACGCAATTTTCAAACAAAATTGGTTTAATTTATCTAAAGGTTACTGCACTACAACCGCACCAACTCATAAGAATAATATTATAAAAGGTCAATATATAGACAAATTATAATCGTAAGGATAGAATAAATAAAGAATTAAGTAATAATTTTTTTCTTGTAACTTATGATTATTTTTAAAGCAATTTACGTTTTTGTATGTTGCAGGGTCGCGTGCTGGGCATAACACTAGGCTGCTTCCTCGGCATGACGCCTCTGCTCTTCAAAGACGACGAGAAAAAACCCGAAACTTAATAATTTTCAACTGAATATCACAATGAGTCCACACCTCTACTCTTAGACCTGCTACTGCTGTGATTACAACCAAACCTGCACTGAATTCTTGTATCCACGAGTTCCGTTTTAGAGGAACCTAGTTTAGGAACACCAATGTAACTTAAGTGTAAGTGATGTTTTTTATTGATCCACTAATGATGCTATGCTTGTTGTCATATTAATACAATTACTAGAAGACTTGAAATTGCAGCTTGTAATATGTAGGTTAATTATTATAAATAACTGTGTTGAAATTCTTTCAGAATAGTAAAGAAATATGTTCCATTAAGAAAAATGTACTCTTAAATATCAAATTTTATCTTCGAATAATCTGTTAGTAGCTATTAAAGTATAAGTTTACAAGAAAACTAATAACTAATTTTCGTTGGTTTAGTAGAACAAACTAGCGAAAAATATAGAACCCTTGACTAAACAATAATATATTATTATATTATAATCAATGGCACTAATAAAATACGAGTTCATTTGCATTTTGCAATAAATTAAATTGTCTTGTATATAAAATACTTTTAGTAATAAATAACTCATAGACTATATTTTTCTAGTTATCTATGCACAATTTATGCACTACAATAATATGTAGATTAAACTTAACAGAGTGTAGTATTGAAAACTTTTAATGCCTATAAATGAGTAAACTATTGATGTTGATAATCAATAATTATTGAATTTTAAATATTAACATTTTATGTTAAGGTTATTTTTTAAGAGTGAACATAATAATGTATTTTAATTACATAATTAATTTCGAATCGTTTACAGACATAACTTACATTTTGTATAGTTACTGTTATTTATTATTCTGCAACAATTATTATATGCAATTTTGTAACTTGGATTTTATCAATTTGTTTACACTTGCCTTTTTATTAATATTATTTAGGCTTAGTAAATGTGGCTATTTCATATAATTTTGCTAATTTTTCAATTTTTTTATTGAGGTGTTATAAATACATGGAGGTGATTATATACTTGCCACCTCGCATGTATGTACTTAGGTACAAAAAAACTAGTCAGGGTTTGTATTTTATAAATTATAATAGATTATTCTGCTAAATATTTTAAGCAATAACTTTTATAACGCTATTAACCTCTTCCTAACGTTCAGAAACTTTATAATTAATAATATCATGTAGGTAATATTAATTATAAGATTAATATTAAACTAATGTATTAAATATTTTATTTTAGAATTTTATTAAATGTTGTAAATATTAATGTTGTTTTTATTATATTGTAAGATTATTTTTACCTAAAATATTTAAAAATTGTGCTACAGGTTTGAGATAGATGAGAAAATAAAACAAAATTTTCAATTAGTATCATTTATTCAAGTATATTTGAATAACATGTGCGACGCTTTAATTACAAGTAAAAAAATGTACGATATGTAGTGAGTATGAGCGGTTTCTGGTACAATTTTGATAAAACTAGTATCACGGGTCTTCTAACTTACATCATACGATATACATACGTATTAGCTTGTCATTGTTTGCCTTTAGCCGATCGGAAATGAATATTAATAAAAATTAGTTAGTACCATTGGCATTGTGATTTACCATAGACACGCATTAGCGCGAAAACTATCCCACCCGCCATTATTGTTTGACATTTGTTTTCTTTTAATTCGCGCGATGACAAATAAAAATTAGAACTACCGACAAATACTGGCATATTTAAGAATGAGTCGCTCGTGGCGTATTTAAAGATAGTGTGTGGTAAAGCGTAAATTTCTAATTAGCTACGATAAGGATTCCTGCCAACGCTCAAACGACGCCGATGAGAAGCAAGATTCCTTCCCTATATACAGGTACCTACTTAATCCCAATACGATTTATCAATTTAAATACAAATTATATTGCACGAGATACAACATTAAATATCGTTACACTAAAACTATTGGACCTTAGGACGAGCGCATTAAGTATCAGGATAACATAAAAATACGAGAGGACTAGCATTCGATTTACAGCGGCGTTATTATACCGTCGTGTGACTGAAACAGATTTATTTCGATCATTTAGCGAACACTTTTTTGAAGGATATAGGTAAATCCGTTGAAAGTCGTGTAGTAGTACGCCAGCTTTATGTTTACACAACGAATCTTATCATTCAAAAAATCTGTTTATTACATTGTTTATGGAAATTTCAATAATATTATTATCTAAACATTATTAATAAAAAAAAAATCTTCGTAAAGTGCAAACCTAAACGTAAGTCTTTTACAATAGCTGAGTTATGTATTTCACTAAATTGTACTTGGAGGTATGCAATATTATTATGACGATTATAACGTTACACAGGTGCTGTTTATAAAACTACATCAATCCAGAACATATCAGCACAGTAGATTTATTTCAACAATATGTTTTTTAATTAATTAAATTAATTTGTACTTTTAGTAAGTAAACAGTTTGATATAATTTTACAACCAACTCCTTGACTACACTACTACTTTTGTCAAAAAAATTGGCAGAACGAATTCTACTATCGCAATAATATGGCTGTACATTTTTCATAGACAGTTACAAAAAACAATCACTGTAATAAGTAAACAAAATCTTGCACATGAGCAAATAAAACAAATAAAAAAACTGAAACAGGCCTTCCTGTGCCATTAAAATATAAATTATATTCAATTATGTAATACGAGAGTCTATACTCGCGATAATACAAAATGCAAAATTATATCAAATACAAGGACTATCACATTCTTAATAAAATGAAATAATAATATACAGACAATAATAATTATAGTATTGAGGATTATCTGCGGCAGCACTCATCGCTTAACAGCGGATCTATAATTCTTTCCGTATCACAAAGATCAATTTTCGCATTGAATAGATAAGATACTAAAAATCAGAGATAATCGCGAAATATTTTGGTTTTACGTTACGTGCCAGAAGCACGTAGGTATCCTTAAATCGCGTAGTATGAGCATGCTTGGTTTTAGTGTCCGCTCTACATCATTATAAAAATGTCAAAGTGATGTGCGCTGCTACCTACGTTTTTATAAACAGCTGATAACTTGAATCTCGCTGAAGCACAAGGGATTACACATCTATGAAGTAAATATCAGATCTTAGGTCACCAAAAATTTATATTAGAAAAAACCTTTTTTATTTATTAATTAATACTGAGTACAACTACGAGGATTTGAACTTCAACGAGCGTTACTATAAAAATACCATAGATTATTCGAAAAGCAATAAGCATAGAAAATATACAAATATACCAAATAATATACAAGGATTGTAGCAAAACGATCCGAACTAAAATTTTGAGATCATACATTTGTGCCTGCGTTATACGTAGCGAAGCGTGCACGTGCTCTAACATTACTCATAGTTATTAATATATAAAATATTTACAGGAGCATTCAAACAGCTTCGGCCGGTTGTAATGAACCTCATTTAATATTTTTTCTTATAAAAATATTTTGCAGCAAGAGCAAATAAAAACAGTTGTATAAAAAGATCACAGTACTCAAAAGCGAACATAACCACTGGGTCAGAACGAGTCTTTGAATAAATTTAGTAATTGGTTTAGTAAATTTCGTCTTGTAATGTGTTAAGTATACTAAGTAAAATATAAGTACATACTAGTATGTACAATGTTATTATTATGTCTTTTCTTTGTATGAACTTTATTTCTTAATTTACAATGTTGACACAAACTTGCCACAAACTTGCCTCACATTTTGTAAGAGGCAAACCTTATTGCTAGATCTTGTACATATAATAGATTTATTTTGTCAAAAAACTTTAAATAAAAAAAGGTTCATTGCAATCACACCAATCTTAACATTACTAATTTTGTACAAAAACGTAACCCGAGTAACCAATTAAACAGCCTACATCACTGGATAATTGTTTAGTGTTACCTTAATCTCGTAAAAATTGTATTCTCTAAATCTACCCGCAATTAAACGTCAAGGAAGTAACACTGATATTGTACCTTTGTGATACAATAGAATGTTTAACACAAACTAACAAGACTACAGAATAAACAATACCATCTCCTGCCTTTTGCTGTATGGAGTGTTTAAAATTGTACATACAAATATGTAATTTATTATAATTAACTTTAAAACCTAGATTGCGGGTAGTTAGAACATGGGCTTACTATAGATCACTATAAATCGATAAACGCCAGCCAGCGGTGTCTTCGAACTGCCTCAGTTTATTGGATTTGTCCGCTAAGACGCGTTCGGGAAATGGCATTAAGTGGTGGCGCCATCTATACATCGTTGCTGTGTTCCGTCCGATCATCAGAATCGTTAGCGGGGGTGGTGGTGGCGTTTCTTTCGAGCGACGCGAAGAGGGCCTTAGCGGCGAGCGTGGAGGCCCGGGCCCAGTCGCCGGGGCCCCGCGCCGTGTAGAGCGCCTCCTCGAAGCCGGAGCGCAGCCCCGCGATGATGCTGAGCGCGGACGCGTCCTGCCCGTGGCAGCCCGAGTACCGGTACTGCGGCTTCTTGTCGAACCGGCACCCGTCCGACTGCGCGCCTGCAATATACACAGCTTCACATTATATTACAGTGCTTGTTAGAGAAGATAATATGTAAATGATACTTTCTATCTATAGTTTTGTTCTATTCCATTAAAATCAAATTTAATGAAAAAAAAATTGTAAGTGCATTTAATTGTGTAACTCATATAATTTATCATCTCAATATAATATTATGTGAACCTATATTACTCTCTTTTTGAGTAAAAAGTTTGGCTTTTAGAGTATGTAGTTCTAGTATGTGCAGTGAGTATGACTGACCGACGGGCATGATGCAGTCGCTGGTGAGCGCGCACTGCACCCAGGGCCGCATGAGATCCGGCAGCGGCGGGCGCGCCGCCAGCACCAGTCGCGCCGCGTCCAGCATCTGCACGAACAGGAAGTCGTCCAGCCGCGCGCGGAAGTACGTGAACATGTGCGGGTGCGTCAGCGACGTCACCGCCGCGCGCCGCGGCCACGCCACCAGCCCGAGCCCGCTCGCCGCCCCCGCCCCCGCACCGGCACCCTCTCCCGCCTCGCCAAGCGCGCGCCGCCACACGTCGGCGAGCGCGGCCGGGCTGGCGCGCCACCGCTGCGTCGTCTCCCAGTAGATGACCCCGCCCACACGACTGAGTGCGTGCTGAAACACGATACACGCATTTTAGTCAATTGCATTTTTTATCCTACAAACTTAAGGATATATCTACATTCAAAATAAAAATTAATCGCTTAAAATAGTTCTTGGTGGTAATTTAACACAACAATGAAATATCAAAACATCTCACCTAGAAACCATAATGATTACTATTAACTAATGATAAAGTGACATTGAACGTGTGACTCAACAAAGACACTGGATACTATTATAAAGAACGAGTTTTTCAAGCGAACAATAATACGCAATTACGGTCTGAAAATTGTCCGACGCCCGCAAGCTTATAATATGTAAAAACAATTAATTCGTACTTTGAATCTATATGTGCAATTATTTTTATTGCAAAAATCATATAATATAACTTTAATCTAATGTAGAAATATAATTGAATAAAATAGAAATATAATAGTAACGTGTATTTATTTCATATGTTAAATCGAAAATATTATTCAAACAAAAATTTATAATCAAAAAAGAGAACCATGATCAATAGTATCTATATATAAACTGTTCAGTTTAAAAAACTCATTATGCTGTTGTCAAAATTATGAATTGTGTATCACCTGTATAATGAGAGGTCGAAAGGCCGTGATGCTCTCATCGCTGACATGTGATGGGAACTGGTCCAGATCAAACTCGATGACTGCACACTTTGAAGAGTTGCAGTAATTTGATACCTATTAATAATATTCATTGTTAGCGTCATCAATTTTACAAATTATATTTAGGCTGTGACCCTTTAAGAACTTACAATCCGAGTTCCGAGAAGAATGATAAAGTAAACTAAACAGTATAAAATATCTGCATTAGATAACATGATAAGATTAACAAGTGTGAGTAAGTACTGTAAGTATGTAATGGCCTGCAAATAGGTGTTTTATCTTATTAGCACAACCACTCAAGGTTGGGAGTGGCATATCCTCTTTATATACTATAGTTTTAGACGTTCACATACATAGAATACAGAACATTTTAGGTGGGAGAAATTAGAACACCTAGGCTAATTTTTATTAGTAATGAAAGTGACAAGAGAAATGCTTTTTAGCACAAAACTATTAATAAACAACACAATATTATGAATTTCAATAGAAACACATAAATATGAAATAAAAAATGCTGACAAAGAAACTTACTACATTCAAAGAATATGGTTTGAGGCCAATATTGTAAACTAGTATTGTATAAGGCAGCTTCTGTGCTGCTCGTATGAAGGCTACAACCAGTGCATGGTCATCATTCCTGGCATATGTCACAATAGCTGGGAGAGTGGTGTTCTTCCAGAGCTCCACGCGGCCGGCCAAGCCCACAAGAGCCAGATACTTCTCCTCCTGAACCAAGTGACGCTCCTCCACATCACGTAGCTGCTCCTGAGACAAAAGAACCTATATTTCTCAGACATTTGCTTATAGAAAAGCAATCAAAGTTACATCATCATTTTTCCTTGTAATCATAGCATACTAATATGTTAGATGATCTTTCCTTATCCTATATTTCCTCAACAAAATCAAGTTATTATTTAAAAGAAGTTAGATTTAGTTATAAGCACTTAAATATTAATGAAAACAATAAACTTTATATATCATTTGTTATGAATATAAATTATTTTTTTGTTTGTTTTATATTTATAGATTTTAATAAAAAACGGGTTATTACCTGAAAGTCCTTTATGTGTTGATGAGTTTGTGAAACAATGTTTTGGAAGGACTGTGGCGGCTGCGAGTGAAATACTATCAGAAATATACTTATTGCGAAAACAGACGTTGAGAACAACAAGAAACTTTTAGTTTTCATCTTCAATACATTCTTCACTTCACTGAGCGCTTACGTCGTACATTTTATATATACTTAGGCAAGGAGATCTCTACATTTTTAAACGATTTCTTTGATCTTTAAACAAATCAATATCACTGACGGAAAACCTCACGCCCAAAGATTAATTATATAAACATTAAATAAAACGTATATTAAATGTTTATTTTTTCTTTTATTTAAACTTTTATCCACGCCGTTTTTCTTTATTAGTTGAGTATGTTTTTAGAATTTTAACAATAATTAAAATCATCAACTCTACTACAAGCGGAATCAAACTTACGCTGTTTTACAACTTACATTCATAATTCTGACATTGACAAATGTAAGGAGTCTCTAATCTCGTAGTGGTAGACACTAGACAGAGAACTTTTATAAAACTTGTAAAAAATTAGTAAATAGGCAAAAATAAAATATGCCCGAAAAAAAAGAACAATTACGCGTCATTTATTCAAATAGCTTTAATGCAGGATCAGGTTGTCAATATTTATTTTCAAGATAGTTCCAAAAAGCCATGTAGGCTTAATAATTTTATTTGTGGTGTTTATAAAGATTTTATGATTTTCTATGTTCATAGCCACCTCCTGGCTCCTGTGGAGTTTTGGCGGGAATTGTGCGGCATCTATATGTAATCTCGATTGAATATTCCTTTTTTGGTGCATAAAGTGATTTAATGTATGATTGTGATAGTGTATCATGCAGTAAACTAGCTAATAAGTGTCCAAGAAATGAAGAATTCATTTGAGAGCGCTTAGTAGCGCCGTTCCGATTGCTCCAAGATTCGTCTAGGTTCTTCGTAAAGTTCACTATCACTTTACGAAGGGCAGAAAGAAATGAAGTGAAGTGTAAAAAATAAAAATAATAAATAAGATATGACCTAAATGTCTTTGTTACCAGGTCATTAAATTAAATAAAAAAAAAAAAAACTGGCTCCTGTCGGCTGTCACAACTTTCGTCTTCACTCAAAACCTATGTTATCGTTCACGTTGTCACTTGTCACTACTACATTTCTAATTCGAAAACCACCCCAAGAAAATTAGCGTCTATAAAGGAAACTTACATGTTAACAAAATTCTAAAGACCTGTTACGATGTCAAGTATATCTAAGAGGAGAAAAGAAGGCTCTAGGGCCAAGATCAAGGTAAAAAAATAGAGGTCAAGTACGTCGTGGCGGGTGACCGACTTGTAAAAGTATTGTTATTTTAAGGAAATAATTTTTATAAGGGTTCATAGTAAAATGTGATCTATATAAAAAGGATTTTTTAATATATACTAACGTAAAATATCATAATTGTATGTGTTACTTTACGAATCACGTTATACACATAAACATGTGGTATTTATTCATAGTCACTTATTAGATAAGTTCGTGACTAAACTATTATCACGATTATATTATTTTGCTAGGAAATATATTTATACTATTTCATAATATTTTCAGAGCATGGGGGACCATAAAGAGTTTCTGAAAAGAATAACAAAAACATTGTATTATGGGCAGCTGCCGAACCTGCCCTGCTTGAGTCTTCCAGTGACGGGTACATACTATCTTAGTTTTAGTTGTTGAAGCAATATAAAATGTATCCAATTAAGTGATTTTAAATTTCTTAATAATGGAATGTGTATATACTCTATATACTTGTCTACAGATCAATTTTTGTAAGGTAATACAAATATTGTTTTTGTGTGCAGTACTTGAAACTGGGTAAAAATAAAATAGATATGAAGTGTATATTTGATTTTTATGTTATTGTTGAGTTCTCTTCGTTTAACAAAATTTTGCCACAAATAATGTTTAGCTTAATTTTGACTGAATCTTAATATACTTGGGACATGGTCATCACTCATTGTGCTTACTGTGGAAAAAAACTTTTTATAGTGATGTATTTTCTTCGTATTTAAACTTGGTTATTAAAGTATGAAAGTGGTAAAAACATAAACTATAACATACATTATACATTAAACTGGCTTGTTTTTTTATTGTAATGGTTATTTGAAAAATGGGTTTTTAACAGTGCAATTATAATTTTTACCTATAGATACAGCTGATGACATTTTGGAACTTACAATTTTTTTACTGATTAAGTGAAATAAATAATTAAAAATAAGGGACTTAATTTGCATATTACAATAATAATTAAAGTACAGAGCCCTCAATGGGGAAATCAGTCTTACTCTTGTTTGGTTAGGAGAAGAAGTTTGTGTTTCAGTTTTTCAAAAAAAAAACATTACACTTCATTACCAAAAGATCAATCATTAAAATATGATGTATTAAAGATCTTCCCACTGCAAAATTATCAGATTAATATAACTCGGATTATATTAATATGACTAAATGCTTTTATTATTTAACATGCTCGGAAATGAGACTGCATTTGTTATTTTTACATTATTGTAAGTCACCCTATAATACTTACAACACCCCACAATGGTTACTAAAACTAAATTTACCATTTTCGCCTCCGCTTTACTTAAAATAGCGTTACATAGTATAAGTAACAATAAACTGGTTATGCAGAGCGGTTATAAGTGTGATTATAATTACGTGATGTGTGTTTGTGCAGAGATATCATGCGAGGTGTGGTCGGTGGCGCAGCGCGGGCGCTCGGTGCGGCGCCTGCACGCGGACCGCGCGGCCGCCATCGCGCGCTCGGCGTGCGTGTCGCCGTGCGCGCTCGTGCTGGCCATCCTCTACCTGGAGCGCCTCAAGCGCTGCAACCCCGCCTACCTGGCCACCACGCCGCCCGCTGACCTCTTCCTCATCTCATTGGTAACTAGTAACTATGCTTTATTTAATAGTGCTCTATCTAGCTAATTATGGTGTTAACCTTGTCTCTTATAGACTTAGCATGGTATTTTAAAATATCTTTAAACATTTCAGATGGTAAGCAATAAATTTCTTCAAGACGACGGTGAGGAGGATGAAGTGATATGTTCAGAGTGGGCAGCGTCTGGTGGGCTGGAGCTGCAGCAGCTCAAGAAGCTTGAAGTGGAGTTCCTTAATGCTATTGTAAGTTTCACGAGCCGAAAATTATGAATAAATCTCATTTCATTTGAATGTGATTTTCATTATGATCTTTATTTTCAGGATTGGAATGTGTATATCAGTGAAAAATCGTTTGAGTCTGGTTTGTCGTGGTTGGAGCGGCAGGTGGCCATAAGGCAGGCGCACCTGCGAGGCTTCTTCACGTACTCCGACCTGGCGGCCAGCTGCGACCCCTCGCTTCTCACGGAATTGCTCAAGTCCCTCACAACGGCCTGCTTCGCTGTGTCCCTCAGCTACGTCACCAGCTTCATGACCCTCATGACCTCCACCTTAGTGATCTCCCACGCCTGGCTTCCGACCCTCCAGTATATCGCGACAAGAGGAACAATTTCCACAGCATTGGATATTAATGTGAGCCCAACAGAGCTTTTGACAAATGCAACCCTGGATCTTAGAACAGATATAGTTACAGAAGATTCCATTAATATAGACGCCCTTAAGTGTTGTGAAAAGTGGCAAAAATATCAAGATAATATGCAAGAAAAGAAAATGTGGTCTGACGGCACAATAGGAAATGATATGAAATTGTTTGAGTCCTGGTGGTCTAAAACATCGGTCTTGAATTGGTTGTATCAGAGCTCTCTTATAAATCCTATGCAAAGATGGCTGGAGAAAATGAATGAATATTCAGATTTCATAAAAAATAGAATGGACACAAGCAGATCGGACAATCGCTGTAATGGTTTTATGAGAA
>JADANM010001810.1:343998-376708 GCA_026213755.1 Eurema hecabe
TGCGAGCCGACCCAGTTTAGCCTTACGGCATGCTCTACCACCTACAGAAATAGTATAACATGACAACTTTATTCCTAAAGAAATAAAAGATTCTAATAATTCTTATAACTATAGTCTTAAAGGTACCTCTAGTTATTGAAATGGATGGATAACAAAAATTTTAAAAATAATCACATACATTGATAACGGCAATCTTGTCTTCACTAGAAGTTAGCTTGCCGCTGGCCCCATTGTACTCAGCAAAGGCAGCCTTTAGCAGAGTAGTAGCAGCTGCCAGTAGCGAGCATCGTCGCGCGACCAGCCCTAGTGCGTGCGCAGCCGCATTGCGCGCCCACGCGTCGCGAGAGTGCGTATTCACTGGAACACATTGGTTTAATATAAGGTCTTAGACAGCTATTTCAAGCATAGTCCGGTGAGACATTTAATCGCTTTCAATTCCGTAAAGTCGCATATTTTTAATTACACTTAACTAAAATATATATGCGAAATATTTTAAAGTATCAAATGGATAAGCAGGGAAGAATAATGTACTTATAGATGTTTTCCTATTTATATATGGGTTGCTTAAATTACCTATTAAACTCTTTCCTATATCAACAGCCAACGCATCTAGCTGTATATTCAAGTTATCCACAACTTCTCCGACAGCCTCGATGATAGTCTCTGGACTTCTCAACATTGCTTTATTTAACGCTGGCAGTAGAGTATCTTGGACGTCACCGAGTTGTAACAGGTGTAGGAGATCAGAACAACTTCGTATATAGTTTGGATTTGGGCGGACTTTCACACTTATCATGCTCTTGATAAAACTCTCTAACATTTTACTCTAAAATCAAAAATTATATTATGTAGTATACATTGCGATACTTTTTATTACTTAAAATAAAACTGGTATAATGGCCTTACAATAGATGCATTTCATTAAGCATAAACAGTAAAAATATACACAAATGTATATCAATAATAACAAATAATTAGTATCATTTAAAAAAAGTTATATAGGGGCTTGCATACAAAATCCTCATATTATATCAATTTTGATTTAAAGTATATTTTTAAATAAGTTGGGAAGAAAAAAGCTACCTTGTGGGCTAAGATTAAGTCCTGTTTTTCAACTTGGCTTGCATGTCGGCACAGTGCTGAAAGAAGAACACATATTTGTGGCCCTGCTTCTGGTGCTTGTGACAATAACACACTGATCCATTTCTCAAACTTGTTGTTTCCTAAGCAATTCCAAGCTGAATGGAGCTGAAATTAAATAAGCTAATTATATATTTACAGTATTTTGTTAACCATAGAATTATAGTACAATTTTGATGCCAGACTTTAAAAATCTATTTAATGATTTATTATGTGAGTTATGTAAAAAAATTTATTTTCATCAATACATTGCAGATATAAAAAAATATCATATAAATCTTACCATAGAATATGCACTTTCATTTTTTCTTTTATCTCCATATGCATTAACAGCAGCTAATAAATTAGCCTGGCATAGCACAAGAGGAACACAATCGATGCCATCTTCTGAATCTTTTAATCCATTTTCCACTAGTACTGTTGTCCATCGTAGGCCATAGAGACCACTTTGACTTATATTTTTACTGGAAAATACAAAATATTTTTTAAACTAAGATCTAAAAAGTGTCACAAACCCTTATTAAATTGTATAAAAAGATATTTAACTAAATTAAAAGACTATTATTACTTATAATTTACTTACGATGTAGCTGTACTCTTTAATTGTTCTGAAATTTCTAATAAAACTGGTATAAAATTTTTAAAGGTCCATTCTCGATGGTTGACAGTGAGGTATGCTAGGAGCTTTTTTACATATGACTGAGATGTTGAGTCCCTATACCGGTGCAGGGTCAATGTAAGCACTCGACAAACAAAACGAACAGCAGGTTCCGTTATTCCTAGAAAAATATACAGTAACAAAATTATAGGTTATTTTCATGTAACTTTAATTAGCACTGATTAGACAATAAAATTATGCAATTTCCAAAAAAGAAAATGTCTAAGCGGGGTTCCTTAAAAGTATACCATGATTAATTTGGGAATCTAGTCAATACTTTAAATATATTCACCCAAAATAGAATTAAATCAATAAAATTAAGCTGAACTTTGACTTAAAAGAAGTCTATTATAACAGTATTATCTTTTCAAATGTATGTGTCTTCTTTAAGTACATTGGCTTTTCTATACCTGGTGTTGATAGAACATCCTGGATTTCCTCAATCACTATACGCCGCTCCTTCAAACTGGAGCTCTGAATTCTAAAAGGAACATCCTTTAACTTTTTTAAAACCTGCAAAAAGTTGGATACATAAGACACCGGATACAATAATTACAGCATTAAATTTGACTGGATATCGCATATACCTCAGCATCTGCCATTTTTTAATAGCATTCAGGATTAATTTTATAAAAAAGCACACGTCTCGGGAAATCATACATGAAAAAGGATTTGACAGATTGACAAATGACAAATAATTTACTTTGAACTTTTGAAGTTAAGATAATATGAAGTTTACTTGGTACATATTACCGTATGTAAAAATAAAAGGCAATTAAAAATGAATGCGTAACTACATGAAAAAAGGAGAAAAATTGTCAATTACTGAGTAATAGTATTTTGTAAAAAATTTACTTCTACTAACGTACTTCTACGTTAATTCTCTAATTAAAACAGAATAATTTAACTTGACACTCGCAGAAAGTCTTAGCTTATTGCTGTAAAAAAATAGAATAAGATTTGACTTTTGAGTTTGACAGTTGACACTTGACAGAGTTTAACAACACACACTTAAAAGTAAAAACAGTTCTTCTTTTATAAGTTAAATAGCGGAAAACATAAATTTGTAATGATGCTCCAAACAAGAAAACAACAATTATCAAATTTGCAAACATACATTCATAATGTGGATAAAGAAGTTACTATGATCTTACAAAGTTTGCAATGGGACCGGAACACCCTCCTCTCGGTATTAATATATTCTTTAATATTCTTTAATAGGCAACAAGAAACCCATAAGATTAGTACATAGTAAAAGTTATAATATAACATTCAGTCACACTAAAATTTTATATAAACGTCTATGTATTACACATTATTGCGGTTTTTATGAAGGGAGAGCCAGAAAGCGTAAAGGGGGTTGTCCATGGATTCTAAAAGTGAGGTCAAAATAGCGTTTCGTGAACTACGGAGCCGTGACCAGAAAGCCGCCACTCTCGTCCTCATTAGTATTATTTCAATCTAACTATATTGCGAATTAGGTATACTTTTTAAATTCTAAGCGCTTTTTTTCTTGTAGGAAAAGTCGAAAAGCACCACCTGTATTAATGAAAGCAATACACAGTTGGGAACTACAGCTGAAAAGCAAAGGTTACAAGCTCTTGGATATGGTGATGAAGACAAGTTACTACCTGAACCTTTGGATCCAAATGCAAACACAATAGTAAAATTAAGTAAGAATTTGTTTATCTGGACTTTACTTACCATCTATACAACACTTCTCATTTTTTAAGTAAATATAGCATTTAGATTTGGTAGTGCTAGCTCACTTGCTAATAATGATGTATATTCTGACGCTTACAGGCTCTGAGGATATTAAAAAAATTATACAAACTGCAGCTCAAAATAATCCTCAATTTAAAACTGGTAAGTCTTTTAATACAAAACAAATGTTGAACTGAATCTATCAAATGTTTAAAAAATAACAAATTTTGTTACAGTGTTTTACATAGCCAGCTTATGTGTCTCTTTATATAATGTATCCTTTGCAATATATAATCAAATACTTTTAATAATTAATTACAAATCCTATGTTTTCTTTCTGGTCTGAGGCCAGTTAAAAAACATACTGTGTATTAAACATTTTTTGTAAAATATTATTTATTGTTATTTAATGATGGTATTATGAATCAATGATGTAATTCCTTAAATACAAAAGGAAATGGATGGGATGCCCCCGTGCCTCTCACCCTGGAGAGGATACAGTCAACATACACCATGGATGAGAGGCGTGCTATACATGATGCTGTTGTGGCATCCGTGCCAGCCTGCCATGATCTATCTGACCTGGCGTTACTTGAGTAAGTTTAAAATTGACAAATACAAAGCATGCTTTGAAAATAAAACGGTTAATAATGTCTAATAAAAGTATTACTTTTGAAGTAAATCGCTTAGAATAAATAAGTTATATATGTAAGTTAATTTTGGTAATATCAAATCGGATTATTCTAATAACACTGTTTTTATATTTACACTAATATAATAAAGAGGAAAGTTTTGTATTTTTGTATGTAACAAATTAACTCAAAAAGTACTGGACAATTTAAATGATTCTTTTCATTCATCATTAGAAAGCTACATTATCACTGAGTAACATAGGCTATATTTAGTACTATGTCTACCCATGTGAAGCCGGGTCAGGCCACTAGTTTTGTATAGATATTTAACATTTGTAAAAAAATAACATAATAAGTAATTATTAAATATTTTCTTTAGTAACAACACAGTGAAGTCAGAGAACAGGACGAAAACTCGCACGGAAATATTGGCGGAGCTCCGAGACATGAAAAGGCGTCGCACCAAGTATCGAGTCGCTGCTAAGACACAGAACTACTCTCATGTGCTCCGAGATGTTATAAGGACACAGGTTTTATACTTGTTTTCAATGAACAGCTTTGGGGCTTGACTTCTGTTGTCTTTGTGTTTAAATATAATATTTATAAGCTAAGCTATTTTGAAATTTAACCAAATAATAGATATTCATAAAGAAAACCATTACTTAACATATGGGGAAAAGTGTCTTAAGTCTTTACTTAAGACACAAGCCATTGCTTACTTTGCATTAATTTTATTTCTTCGAGAAACAATCATATTACATTGCACAAACAGATTTTTTTAAAATTCAATAGCATTCTGAGCTCTGAGGATATATTTCATACTAGCTGTTGCCCGCGACTCCGTCCGCGTTGCAACTAACCTTTAAGTTTCCTAAGGTATCTGCATGCCAAATTTCAAGCGTCTAACTTAAGCGGTTTAGATTTTTCATACAAAAGGTTTTTCCCGCTATTTCCCGTTCCCGCGGGAATTTTGGGAATTCCATTCTTAGCGGATACCTACGTCATAACATCTACATGCACTGCAAATTTCAGCCCGATCCGTCCAGTTTGGGCTGTGCGTTGATAGATCACTATGTCAGTCAGTCACCTTTGAATTATATAGATATAGATTATTGTTTTGCAGATGGAATTATATACCGACGTTAAGACTGATGATTCCAACCCTGATATAAAAATGAAATCAATACCGAATGATAATAGCCTTCGAAAGGAGAATGGATCTAAAGAAGTAATTTCTACAGAATATCAAAGAAAACGGCCTTATAATAACAGAGACACTGATAGGCCTTATCCATATAGACACAGGAGAAGCAAGAGTAGAGAATCCCATGAAATCGAAAAGAGGAGTAAAAGAAGTGAAAGAGATAGCAATACAAAAGATAATAGACAAAGAGACAAGCCTTCAGATATCAAAAGTAAATATGAATATAAAGAAAGAAGTAGAACAGAGTATTATGAGAATAATGATTATATTGATTCACAAAGAGAGAATAAAAAATATGAGGAGAGGGAACATTGTAAACAGAGTACTAGTAGAGAAGACAGACAGAGAAGAGATAGGTATAGAGAAGATGATAAAAGAAGCTATAAGAAACACAGCAGACATTATGATAGAGATAGACAGTATGAGAAAGAAAGAGAAAAGTATGGAGACAATTCTAGGCAGTCTCGTAAAAATAAGAGTGATCGGAAATATAATGATGTGAAAATTAAACAAGAGATTGATGATGGGTCCTACGACAATAATAAAAGTAGAAGCTACGTTTATCAAGAAGTAGAAGTAAAAAGAGAAAAATATTAAGTTCAAATAAATACTTTAAGTATAGTGTATGTGCTGTTTTATTGTTGTTGTCATTTTAGATGAATGTCGGTATACAGTAGTATGGAGATTAAAACACTCTTATATATTTTATAAAAATTGGTACCGCTAAATAACAGTATTTAACTTTAACATTTATACAAATTCATACAAATATTTTTAGTTGTAAACGCTACCAACAAGGATTCGAGATATTTCTAGACATCGGAATCCAGCGAGCTGGATCTAACGCCTTTTGTGTTGCAACATTACATTTTTTGCAACCGAAGTAGCAAAAGTAATTTAAGAATTCGTAATAAAAAACTGTGGTCACAAAAGTAATGTAGCAAGGTCGCAACGGATCACTCGCTTGATACAAATACACGAAATGTATACTTATTTCCAAATTACCAAGTAATTGATAGCCGAAAGAGGAGAGAATTGCAAAATTCTCAAAAAGTTGTGAGATGCATACGTAAGTTGATAACAGTATTGTAATCTCGGATATTTACTTATTTTACTTATATTTCTGATTTGGTATGTCTACATAGCGTATTACATATTATTTAACATTTCCTAAGTACATATACATATTATGGACAACCCCCTTTACGTTTTCTGGCTCGCCGCTCTCCCTACTTAAACAACGCAATAATGTGTATTTATAAATACATAGACTTAAAATTGTGAGAGTGTGACTGAATGTTATTTTATAACTTACAATGTACTCTTATGGGTTTTTTGTTGTCTAATAAAGAATACTATTATTTTAAAAAAAAAGTATAAATATCTTATTTCCAGGCTTAAATCGCCTATCGAATAACTAATCCGCATAGTTCTCAATCTAAGAAGTTTAAAAAAACAAAATGTGGGTATAATTGATAATGTTGGACTTGTACTAGAGGTCACGGGCTCTATGACACTTCCGAGAGTTCCATAGAGTTATAGACTAATACCTACATCCGTTTCATCAAATAGTCATAACTCCAGCAGTCAGCTGCCGTAACACCAATTTCACGGCTGTCGGTTTGCACTAAAGATATTTTTTGTGAAACCGTCTACCATTTTTTATGAACTGCAATTGAGGCTTTCAAAATATTGAGACGTTAGTCATCGAGGCGGATGCTAAATTTTTAAATTGAATACGTAGGTAGGTATTTCTATATTATAGAACATAGGTACTTTAATTCTTGGTATTATTATTTGGTACGGATTTTTTAACGTGAGAAAAAATGCTGAATTTTGGTGCGTGTCAATTAAATATTTTCATCCTGTGTGTTTCAATGTTACAGGAACGATTTGTATAGTATTATTGCAGAGCGTTGTTTTGGCAACAGCGCAGTCGCAGGTTGTATGGAGCGGTCAAAGAAGGATTGCGGGGTCATTCGGGATACAATAAGAGTTAATCAGTTAATATTTAAAAAAAAAAATTACAAAATGTAATACATACCTAAACTTTAAGGTGTTAATGACACTCTTTCGATGTGTTTACATCTTTAATTCTCTTGATATGTTTCATACTTAGGTATACCGTTTTTCTATAGTTCAAAATATCGTGCACGTTTGTAGTTTGCAATACAAATTAAAGCAAAACGAGCATATTTACATATTCAACGAAGATTTATCCCCTAAATTACATATGTAAATTACCAAATTTAAATGAGAGCTTTAATATTTCTAATTAGTTAGGTAACACATTTGTAAATTTTAATTTGCATATAATATGCCGAGCCAGCAAAGTCCTATCTTTATCTATCTATTTGAAGATCAAAGCAAATACTTCACCAACTCTGAGACTATAAGTCAGTAAAACAACAAAACAAAACACTACAATAGGCTTTGTTGGGTCTGGGCTCGGGCACGGGGCACCGCGACCCTGTTCTCAACTTCAACTCCAAACTTTTTGATGGTCTTTTCAGTCGAGTTTCTAGTCGCAAGTCGGCACCTCGTCGGCTCGTCAGTCAGACCGCGACTCTCCATCGCGACGGACGTCAAGACGCTGCGTTCAAAAATAATATTACGTTCATTTCCCGAGTTTATTTAAAACTTTTAGTGTTATGTGTAAGTGATGATGTGATGTGTATTTAGGATCGTGGATTTATTTTATGTTTAATGTAAGCTTATTTTTTATATTAATACGCAGTAAAATATTTTTTATTTAATAGAGTTCAAAAAACCAATAAATATAAGGCAGATATCAATATTTTATGGCGCCAATCATATTGATATAAAATTTATTGCGTTCGCCTCTTTGTAATTTAAATATCTTAGTACATATTTATCATAATATGAGTTATTATAATCTTTGTTTTTACCAAATTGTCTAACGGTTTTTATTTGATAAATATCACTAAACAATTGTAGCTATAATTAGAAAAAGAAACGTCACTTCAAACATCGTCCCTTATAATTTACTTCGCGAAACAAACTGTAATTATAACCGATGGATAAACAATAATCCCACAATATAGATATTCCATCAACTGCTGCCGATATATCTCGTGCACTGTTTGTAGAAAGTCTATAATTAATTTGTAATCGCAGTGCTCCATAAATTATATTATGGACTCGGCACGCATTTAATCATTATTTATCTGTTAGACTCTTACTAGAATTAACCATAATTATAGAAACTTAGATAATGACCTACCCTTATAACCTACCCCATGGGCATAACTAAGTTTAGAAGCATCATTATAATGAATTATGGTTTAGAGAGAATGAAAATGCCACTAAGAGAAAATCTATGATCGGGGTGCGATTAGAGATATTAAGTCATATTGAATCGGAGAGGCAAGAAGGTCGCGTGATGGTACACCTTCATTTACCTACCCCATGGGCATAACTAAGTTTAGAAGCATCATTATAATGTAACAAGCCTTTTAAGAGAAAACACGATACAAACAGAATTAGTGTAAGGATTATAAGTACCGGAACCTCTTCACCAAAATATAATGACTCAGCCAAACCACTAAGCCAGGATGCTCTTACCATAACTTGCAATTAAGTAAGAAAGTTATTACAAGGATATTCTACTTCAGCGCGAGCTGACCCTTTCCATAGCTCTACCATCTGTAATAGAGCCATGCTATGCTGAAAACTTGGCATATAACTAATTGTAAAATGTTACGTAAATTGTTCCCATAACAATCAGAGTTCTTACTATAATAATTCATTTTAAATAGAGATATTTATAAAAACCATATAGGTAAATGCATCTTAGCGGTTTTATAGGACTCAACATAAATCTCTTCTAACGAACTAGGCATTGTTTTATTAATTATAAATGCGCAGACTACATTGTGACGACTAGTAAGTCGTCTAATTACTCGCTCGAGTTTCTTCGACTGAGTTTTTCTCGGCGTATTTCGGGGAACTGTAATTATCGTATAATCATTGATCTCGTACGCATCTAGCGCAGCGTAGTGTGTCGGCGCTCGCGCCCGCCATGGAAAACGGAGCTGGGAAAAGTGAAGGAAAATATGTGTGTACTTAATTAATTAATAAAAGATACTCATTTGTGTTTTACGTTTCGTTGGTTGTTGATTCACTATTGGTTTCTTAAAAGTCCTGTGCTGTGTTGCTGTTTTGTAATCATATCAAAAATGTAATGTAATGCTTATATTATATTATATTAGAAGAACCAACCCTTGTCCAATTAAAACAAATACAGATACAAAAAAATTAATTTCTTTCGAAGCTTACATATAATATATTCATCAAATGGTCATCGGTTCCACAAGTGAGCAATTTCCGTGTTACATAAATGAAACTGTATTCAAGTCAACACGATTGTGACTCTTCCTAGTTATCACATATTTCTGCGTGTTCGAGTATAGGAAATGCGTAATATGTCATACGAATAAATTGTTGGATTTATTATATGTTCTTACTAATTGATAGTTGAGTATATCATGCATATGTTTTTAATATTTCTTACAAACATAATAAAAGTTTTGATATAAGTTTAAGACTAGTAAAAAATTACCAAAATTCAGTACAACAGAAGGTATTATTGTCCCTCTTCAACCTTCACGATACAGCTATATGACTCCATATGTATACTATGGTCAGGTACCAGGACAGCAGCAGGCAGTAGGCGTTGTCTTTCCGTGTTTTCTCCGCGCAATCAGAGTGGAGCGCGCGGCCTAATATCTCTCGAGTCACTCGCTGCACTGAGGGATCATTATCTAGTTATCTGGTTACACTGTATGGTAACATTACATTACTTTTAGTATTATTAATATTATCATTAAAGTTGAGAGAAAACATACAACAGTTTGTGGACAGTGTTTCGACGATTTATAAAGTTGACAAAATCTCACGACACATACATATTTTCAAAAAAAAATCGTATATAAACATAGGTATGGTTTTCTAAACTGTTGTTGTACGTGCTGTGCACGTTCTATAATGTTTATACGATTTGGTCAGACATGAAATGTTTAAATATTTTAACTAACAAAACAATTAAATCATATATAATTAAGCCACCCTACATTTCTAACGAATACAATAGATGGTTTTTAAATCGAATAATTTCGCTAAGTATATTAGAACAAAAGCGTAGAACAAAAGACTTCAACGCGTCGAGCGCACAGCTGCTCCATATTATAATATAACGGTTTACCAAATATATGTGTGTAATATTATATTATACACTTGAGATTATAACCCGTGAAACTTAATTGTATAATGTGTTATAATTGTAGGTAATATTTAGAGGCATTATTGTATTATTGTTTTGTGTCATATGTTTATTAAAACTCGTTTGACAAGTTAAATATAATAATAATACATAAAATTCACATTAGTTAATTTCTATAATAAGCATATGTATATAAATGTTGTAAATAAGTTATCAGAATAATAGAAAATTATACAAGAAAAGTTATCAGAAAAAGAAGTAACCGTTATTATTACTATTACGAGAACTATGTATTCATTAATATTTTAATTATCTAAAAAACACGTTCGTGATATAATCTGTGTTCTGTGCATCCGTCCGAACCCAAAGGGAATCTTGATTTTTTTATCAAAATACTTTCAATCAAATTCTCATTTTATTCTCTTCGACTTAAGGTGTACATTCATTTGTTACGTTTAAGAAATAAACCGTTTAAAGAAGTATGCTCTAACCGTTTTTAATAATAGGGATCGGATACACGAGCCGTGCGTCGTGTTCGAGGCTCGACTTGTTGAAAAAGCTTATTTTGGTCGAAAATCGAAACAGACATTTGTTGAGTTCAGTATAATATGAATGATATTTTTTAGGAGTTAAAATACGATTGAAAATAATATGACTTTCCCTTTACTGAATTTAATTACTATTGCTATTCTTACTCTTTCATTGAAGTACTATGTAGTAAGTATATCTATGCTAATATTATAAAGAAGTAAAGTTTGTGTGTTTGTTAAATTGTAAGGGGTAATCTCGGGATATAGAGAACCGATTTTAAAAATTCTTTCACCAGTAGAAAGGCACATTATAATTGCTGAGTTCATAGGCTATATAAAAGAGGATTGTTAACATTATGCCCAACAATAACGTACGTACGGCACGGTATGCGTAATTATAAGACAAGACGTATATTTTAAGACAACTTAGCAAAGAAATTAAGACATAATGATACAATCGAAAGACAAGATTTTGGTAGTGTCATATCCACAAAAAAATATGTACTCATGCCATTGTAAATAGACAATAACACGTCATAAAAAAACAATGTTATATTAAATTCCTTATCATAACATACAAACGGACGTAGTATATAAATGAAACAGAATAGGTACTTACCTCAGTGTACAGCTACTACAAATCATAATCTACTTTATAGACCTCAAGTATCATTCCGTTCAAGTTTCCACAAACAATAGAGTTAAGTTAGACACCGCGTCTCGTGTCGCCGCCGGTAGCATGCGCGGGCGCACACAATGGCGCCGATTGGTTCGGCCCGGGGATATTAATTACTTTCCCAATTTATTACACTTTTATAGAGTGCTGCGATCGTTAATATTTAATGTTTAATTGTTAATCAAGCCTATTGTGCGCGAGAGCCAAGTGTGTTGCTTGCTAAAGTATAAAATGCAATGTAATGTACGTGTAATCAATCATTAGATATAGACTATAGTCTATAGATTTAGATTATACAGATATACATGTAAACAATTGTTGTGAAAATATCGAAAATCTCTAGTTCTTCTTTCGCACAAAGGTATTTTCCTAATATTAAAAGACTTATCAATCCCCAGTCGTATTTAAACAATGTGTACTAAGCATTTATTTGTGCATAAAACCGAGTGAGTTTTGTTTACGGCCGATCGGGTTACTCGCGCCCGCGCCGCGCGTGAGCTCGGGCCTGTTCCTTTTATTTTAACTGACATTTTTGTTTTGCGGTTTGCAAAGATATAAATATTCTTCAAAGTGTTTTGTATTTCTTTATATATATATTATAACATTATAGATAATTGTTTACTGAACTTTTAATTTAATACTCAGCTCTACAAATTAACTAACTAAACTACCAGTAACTTACATGGTAAAAAGTAGTTTTATTAAGTTTACGATTATACACAGTTAAATTATAGTTTTCAACCTCACCTACATTAAATTTTTAAGACATATAAACATAAGAAAAATTAATAATAAAATTATGAAGCTCGATCGATCAGAAAATTGTAACGTCAAGCACAACGTAATGCAGACTGTCATAAAATAGATTTGATTTGACGAATCTATAATACCCATCATGTTATGTGTTTTTTAGAGCGGCCTCAGACGTGTATGGGACCGTTGAGTTTTTCCGAGCCGTTATAAAGGCGCTTCACATTAGCTGCGATTCATCACGCCGCCACAATGACACGACGCTGACGTTTACAACTTGATATAAATATAGTGCACAATAGTACTGTTACTCGCTATCTGTCGTGCCCGACATGTGGCGGTTTAAGGCATAAGCTTAAGCGTTTTTATTGAAATGTAGGTTTATTAGGTATGTTTATTATGATTATACTTGAAAGAGCATATATGGATTAATTTGGATAGAAAAAAAAGAAATAAAGTACGCCAAAATAACACTTGAAAAGTTGTTTTGCGAAGAGTACTTTTCGCTTTTTGTTGTTTAAATAAAACAAAAAGTTTATTAGATAAAGATAATTATTATGCGATAGAGATTCAAGGGAAAGTTCTATATGTATCTATATCTACTAATTTCATAATAAACGGATTTGAAGGTGGGCATCTAATATAAGTATTAAAGAAAAAAAACGCAAATAATATTTTAACTGAGCTCAGCTTATAACTTGTAATATAATTGCGCTCATACAAGTTAAGTCTATTTGAAGGGAAGATGACAATAGCGGTGTTTGAGGGTTGGAGGTACGCGAAGTTGCGCTGTGACGGACGGACAATAACAATCTCAACGGTTTCTAATCCCTATAATATCCGTGTATGAAATCATAGCGCGTAGGGCTGCGTCCTATGTTTCGCTTTATTTTATTATAATTCTCTCATTTTGCGTTTTTAAAGGTTTGGATTTTTCTACCGTATTTCAATAAGTATATTAATATGAAATCTTTTATGATTATGTTTCATGACTAGAAAATTTTGGTCAAAAACTAGAGACCATTTCTTTTGAAAATAATTAGTAAAAAAAGGTAACACAAAATATGTTTAGGTTATTTATCCAATTTATAACATCCTTCCATGAAATGGCTCGTACTTTAAATGTTAAACTTTCGACTGCCACCCCTAGCGGACACTCCTGTATTTCCTTCGGCAGGTAAGCAGCGCTGTATGCGTTATTTTAATTACAGTAGGGCTTTCACGCTTCAATAATTTTCTATAATGTTATGAATTAATAAGATTTATGTGTTGCGTAACTCTTTCGCACGTCAGGGGCGAAATATAATACACTATTCTAATTTTTGTTCGATGAATAAAAGTTTATTTTGTTAGCTTTGTTCGGCTCCGAGTTAGATTTATACATGTTATTGACATGTAAATTAACTAATTGTGTTTATAGAAATCCCTTGACGTTTTAGTTACTGCTTAGAAGAACGTAGTAAAAAACAATTTTTTTTACAATTTCAGTTACATATACAGTGACAAAATTTTAATGGGTCTACAATATAATTTAATGTCATATAATGTAAACATAAATTTTATTCTCAAAAATACATTCAAATAACAAAAGCTATTTCTATTTTCGATAGTCTGGAATGATGCACCCAAACTCCAAAGAAGAGAAAGCATTAGCTGGTAAACCAGTTTATAAAAATGTAATATATTATGGTGCGGCACAATGGGGCGGCCATTAATCTAACTGACATCAACAAACCGTGCTCCCCATTACCTCGCTTACAATTTAGATTAGCTCGAATTTTGATGAGATACGCTATAAATTACATCAACCGATCTCACATTTCTTATTCGTAATAAACATACAAGGAAAAAAGATCCAGAATATTTTTTTATATTTTATATAAATTTATTCCCTTCAACGTGAACGTGATGGAATACTAACAGGATTTTATTTTTAATTTCAACGTCTGTCACGATGACATTTTTTTGCGCGGGAAAAGTTAAATACCTTTTAATTTTATATCCTTAATATAATTTATAATAAGAACTATATCGTTTTAATGTTTAACGATACTTTTAGTAGTGACAAAATATATTTAAAGGAGTTTTAAGTCACTTAAGAAAATAAACTCATAATATTTTATCATGTAATAATTTTCGCATTTACAAACCAGACACCCGCCAGAGTTAAACGGCGTCTCGAAAACTATAAATATGTATAATGGTCTCCACCGAGACCTATTTATGTATAATATTAGTATTAATATTAAATTGCTTTAAAATATTATATTAAATAGAAGGTCCATCACAATCCGCTCATTTTGACTTCATAGTTTATTGTTTGCTCGGTACAATAACAATTCAGACCACAATATATCTATCATGTATAGGTACTTACTAAATAAAGTCATGGCATTACAAAACAATACCTACATACTCGTTAGGTACTAAACAATTTGGAAGTGAAAAAAAATGATTGAATATAAACATATTTTAAAACAGCAGCTGAACTTGTTAGAAAAATATTTCTCTTATTTCTTAAGCGTGCATTCAAAGTCGCCTTCGCTAAATTACTTAGCATACTCTCCGGTCGAGTCGGCCGACGATTTCATTCTCATTAGAGTAAAATGCCACGAAACTGAATATATAATGCATATTTCCTTCGCCACGAGTCGTTATAGCTTCGAGTGCGTCTAAGGGTTGCGGCACACGTGGCAGTTGAAATACGCAAGTGATCAATTTATGTTATTTTTCTTCTTAGTTAAATTGCAGTGTGTAGATAAAATAAGTTTGAGGGTCGATGTTTGGTGGTAGCAATCAGCTTTACGTGCATTCAACACCACAGCCAAACATCGACTTAAAATTATGTTACTGGGCTGCATTATGACGGTGAATAAAAAGCAAAATAACGTTATGATTGTGAATTAATTAACACGCATTACAATATATTATTCAAATTCGGGAATATATTAAAAAAAAATATTTTTAATTCAAAAACCAAGCCGTACTGCAACACGAAGTTGTTAATTGAAATAACATTACAAATTAAAAAAAAATTCTCTCTTATATATATATTATGGCATTAGCGTCTAGCTTTTTGCCAATGTCAAGTAAAATCGTCATCAAGTCGTCTTTAGTCCAGTCAGTAAGTCGTTTCGTTCTGCCCTTCGTAAAGTGATAGTGAGCTTTACGAAGAACCTCGACGAATCTTGGAGCAATCGGAACGGCGCTACTAAGCGCTCTCAAATGAATTCTTCATTTCTTGGACACTTATTAGCTAGTTTACTGCATGATACACTATCACAATCATACACTAAATCACTTTATGCACCAAAAAAGGAATATTCAATCGAGATTACAAATAGACGCCGTCAGATTGCCGCCAAAACTCAAAAAAAAAAATTCGGACTCAACCAGTCACAGTTGACATGTGTCATACCGCAGATAACTATTACTTAAATGAATCGGTGGCGTGACGCCGCAATGGGAAGGTAGCGGTAACGTTCTATTCGCTTGTTATATAGATGCCCTGCAGCCCTAAACTTGTAACTATAAGGACTTCATTCACGTCCGTCGGTCCGTGCACAAAATTGCTTTGAACTTTGAGCATGTAACAGAGCTGTGAGGTAAAATGCTAAATATATTATGCATAATGTAATACTTATACCCCGCGTCGTGTGTTAGCAAACGTATTTTGTATTAAAGAAACGACTCGTGTAACATTTAACCCTCTTCATACGTTCGAGTACCCTTAAAGCACATTTGTTGAAAATTCTATATACGTGTTTCTGTCAACAAGAATTATTATAATATTTAATGGTACATATATTTTTTACTACACTAACCCTAATATTAAATTGCAACTCATTTTACTTTTTCTTACATTCCCCAATTTAACCTTTTATTCTCGTACCCAATATTATGCAAGCGCAGTTCTTGAAAATTAGCCCAGTGTCATGAAGTTCATTAAGTATACGCTGAGTGGAAAATATTAAACGCTAAATTTAAAAAAAAAATTTATATTAAATTATTATTGTTTGCTTCTTAACGTATACTTAGATTTTTGTTCTATATCGGCTTTATTGATAAAACTACTTTTTTTAATTTCATTCATAATGATACGTGGTTACATTAACACGTTCAGTCTTAAAATTCCGTACGTTTTATAAAAGTAATTGTTATTTACAAACGCAATTGAGCACGCGTTGACGTGACTCATTACGCAGAAAGTACAGAAGTAATATAAAAACTACGTACTCGTATGTACATTTACGTGTTGTTACTCGTTCATGTTTTTACCAACTATTGCCTGAATCGAGCACTGAACTTGGACTGATTGCTTAGAAATCGAGATGATGACACTGCTGTAATTACTGCGTTGCATTCATCAAATAATTTGTGGTGTGTGGTGTGTAAGTGACATTACGTGTTACACAGTTATACAATAAATTCTTCGAGTTAAAATTACTTATAGGTAAATAATTACAAATATTTCAGGAAAATATAGCCATTATTTACTTAGGTCATATATAAGTATGATGTTTGTTTTCTATTCCATAATGGCAACAGTTTTATCAAACCCTATAAGTAAACAAGCCCAACCTTGTTCCATCAGCAAGAAGGAAATCTGTTGACAGTTTGAGCCGGAACACGAGGACAGCTACAAATTGTTCAATAATTGCTCACACTGTGAGGTGTAGTTTATATTTTATGCATCAGTATAAAAATTGACGTTCTTATAAAAATTGACGTGCGTATATTTTGGCTTTCAATTGGTTAATAATGTTTTAGACTTATTAAGTCTAAAAATCATCCTCTACAACGTTATATTGTCATATGTAGGATTACACCGTTTAATAATATTTATAGAGACAGGCTGAGAGTGGTCAGATGACTTCAAAAATATGGGGTGTAGCTGATGAATTCGAGTCGCGAGTTATCAGGCGAGAATAGCTCAAGCTAGAGCTGTTTGGTAGAGACTATTGACAAATTAACATGTACCTACTCGCTGAGGCTGTGTTCAGCTAAAACTGTTATATCTGCGGAAGAGTCCACAGGAGCGCCCGTGACGACAACGACGTATCCAAATTCACGATAGTAGATATGTTTAAGTAGGCTTGAGTCCGGCATAACTTTTTTATATTTTATAGTGTCTATTACCGTCCATCTCAAAGTAATAGTCATACTAACCTCCATTTAATATAAGGATTCATGTATATAGTAATAAAGGTTTATTATTATTATATCCCTTGCAATTTAGAGAGACTTCGTGGGAAATCGCAATGATCTGAAAGGTAGGCTTTCGTCAATTTATTTCAATCTCCCATTAGATTGAGTGCTGATAGTATAGAGACGTCATTCACACTGGCTTCAAACATAAAATATATTCATTATATCACTTTCTTTTTTTCGATTAAATTATTTTTCATCCCTGTTCAGTGAAAATAATAAAATAGTATAGTCCAAATTAATTGATTTTTAATTTATATTATTAGTTAAATGTAAGTTACTTAGAATCGAGAATATTGTTTAGTACGTAAATTGCTCATAGTAGCTACATGTAAGAAACTCCTAGTAAGTAGTTCCCCGTGGGAGCGCCGTCACGGTCGGGCTGCGCCCTTCGCCCTTCGCCCTGCACCTGTGTTCACGCGCGGCTGCGTCTGCACTTGACTTGATGGAATTTATTGGTTATTTTATCTACTTTTAACGACGCTTCCTTTTGAAATGTATTTATTACTGTTGGAAAAGAAACGGTTAAGACTTTAACTTGGACTTTAACTGAAGTTATTGAATTCATTTAAAGCATTTATTAAAAAATATAATGAATCTAATATAAGTTTCTGAATAAACTATAAATTCCAAAAATTGACTGTATGTATGAATATGGATGTGTGGATGTATAGATAAAAATAATTCTCACAATTACTCTCTCGGAAAAATATAGGTAGATATAGTATTTTTTTATCTTTGAGTGCCGGGTGGTATGTCTGTATGTACTGAAATTATTTAACGAACCTTAAAGCTATATACAAACAGAACTGACAACTAAATCTATTTAGCAATATAGAATAAGTATACTCATTATCTATGCGTATTATAAGCAAGTAATAAGCAGTAAACACGGAGCTTTATGTGAAGACACAGCGAATTCCCATTAACGTTCAGCTAACTAACAATTATGTGAGCGCGACGTCTCATTTTGCATAGTATACGCGAGGTCCACCATATAATAGTTGTAACATAACTTCATTAGTCGCCACGTGTACCGTGCTACTAGAATTACCGTATAATTTGCACGCAAAATATGCTTATTTCATGAAGAGTTGAGTTTGGTATAACATCTCTATAACTTTATGTATTCAGAGATTTACTACACAGTGCAACGTAAAAATCTTCCACTTCTGTAACAAGCAGGCATAAGAACCAATTCCTTGAGATATTCTGAACCAGAGTGCAATTAAGTGAATTTTATTAGTGTTGCATAAAATGATAACCAAAACATTTTGGCTTATTGTTAGATATACTATCCATACTAATTTTAAATAATTATAAAGAAGTAAAGTTTGTGTGTTTGTTAAATTGTAAGGGGTAATCTCGGGATCTACTGAACCGATTTTAAAAATTCTTTCAACAATTGAAAGTTACATTATTGCTGAGTGTCATAGGTACTAAAGTTACAACAATAAAAAAAAGTTTTAAAATGTTATGCCCAACAAAGTGCGCACGGGTCAACTAGTATAATATAAGCCATTTATCCATAAAAAAATAATAAACCTTATAAACTTACAAGCAAATGAACTAAAACAAGTTTAAAACATAATAATTGACAAACATATAGTAAACGAAAAGAGAAATCATGTTCGCAATTACTTATTATTAATTACGTTTTTTGATGAAATGACTTAATTGTCACTCTGCAATTAGCATATATTGCGGTGTCAGCACGAACGGCGACGTCGAACAAACACCAATTTACACTCGATTTCTAAACATAATCGATGATTTCCTTCAGACGCACTTCCCTGTATCATTCGCTTGACAAATTATTTCCTAGCATCATTAAATGTTATTGTAACGACAGCGCGCTACGCGTGAAAGTCATTATCGATACAATTGTAGATAAAAAATCAGCGTCCAAATGACGACAGTTAATCGTTATTTAATAAGAGGAATTCACAATGTATATTTTATCTGAAGTTTGGCTATATTTAAAGTTTAAACGTACTACTTATTATACAAGTCTAAATATACGTTTAGACAATTTTATTATTAGACTTTTAATTAGACAGTTTTTTATTTATTTATTATAGTATGTACGTTTTTGTATGCATGGTGTGAAAAATTGTTATTCTTTTAGTTAAAATTGTGTTTTTGTATTTTGTTTGTGTTTGTTTTAGAGTAAGTAATTACTGGTTGTTCTTTAAAAAAAATATAAGTATGAGTCTGATGATTTTCCAAGGTCATTCAAATTTCGAGACAGGTACATAAAAAAACTGTAAAATAACTGCATTAGGTATCGCAGTATCAAATTTGTGATAACGAGGCGAGGAGCAACCGGTCCGCCGCTGCCACGCTCTGCTCTTGTTCCTTTTGGTCAATCTCGCCCTGCTATGGCCTATGGGGCTGCGCGCACTCGTTGCCACGAATTATCGAGAATCTCTCTATTAAAGTACATGCGATAAATACCTAGCAGTGCAGCTTTTTCTATTCATTGTACAATATGCTTAAATCCTTTTAGCACAAAAGAACTTGGGCCGTCATACTTGAAATTTGTTGTAAGAAAATTACAACACTGTCTCGTGTTTGTTCTGAGAGGCTTTTTGCTTTATAAAATATTATTATTACCAATTCAAGTACAATTAATTCGGTATTGTAATTGAATTTATTTGGATCTTAATATAATACTTGTTCAAAAGAATATTTGAAATCAAGCTTCATCAATCAGGTGGTAGGCACAATGTAGACTTACTGAAAATATTTGTTTCAAATAAAACATTTTTCATTTTCTTTTTCGAATTCGATTTGTTTGTACCGACTACGATTGAAGATAAAATATAAGTACACTTGATTTTCATTCCTTATCCGTATAACCAATTATAAGTTTTACGGAATATTCAAATTATACCACATTTAACTATCTGTAGGTTGCATTTATTACGGGTTATAAAATGTCCTTGTTTACGGGCGGTTTGAAATAGTTATCTTAACGATGAATGTGACAGACAATTATCTATTCATCTAAGTGCTTGATAGCGCAAGGTGTGAGGTGGACTGCGTTCGTTTTTTCTATATAAAAATAAAATAGTTCAGTTAAATTGTAGCTTTTTAAGATATTTAAATATAGTTAACGTACGTTTTCTTTCTTCCGATTATTATTTAGTATAAAACTGGCTTAGTGAACCAAAAGGTTAACACTACCACAACGTAATACAAATGTATGGCTTATTTTGTTTATTTGCTTACTGTAGGTAATATAAGAGAAGAGAACCTATGCTCTTTGCGATATCCAGCAAGTGCCACAGCGCTCCACGAGCCGAGATATATTAAAACTTATTTTAGTAACGGAAATTGTGGTTGCTTTCGGATTAATATATAATATATTAATAAATAATATATAATCTTACGTATCGTTATGTAACAAACCGTTGATACCAGTTAGTAACAAAATTAACTAACCAGTCTATGTAGTTACAGTTATATGTAATGTTTTAATATAATAAATAACATGTGCATGTTATCTGTCAATAAATTATAGTAATAGTTATTTGAATGTTATTGTGATATTGACGAGCGGACGTCCTTTATTACCGACGTGACGTGAACTTCTACTTAATAAATATACTTAATTATATTTATATATCAACACACGTTAATCTCAATTATAATAAATTTCAGTAACGACTTAATAGTTGAGTTGTAAAATTGGACGTGATATCTATCTACTCTTAATATATATTAATTAGGTATAGTATAACTATATGCATTAAGCAAAATGAAAGTAATTTTTTTATTTGTAACGGTTTTACTAATTATAAAATCTGGATTGCAGTCTTTAGTAGGTATATTATAAAAATAATAGTTTAAGTTTGAAATGGTGTGTTATTTTAAACAGGGTCGCGAAAAACCTGCACGGGTCTGTCCATCTAAGGCATAGTTTTCCATACCATAAATAACAATATCTATGGTAGTCAAATAGCGGATGATGTTTGCGGACACAACTATGAAGTTCTTATAAATGAATTATTTTTTTCAAATTTACAGAAACAAATTAACCCTTTACCCAAACACACCTATAAAATTACACTCCCACAAATTTTACCTAACTTCACGGGGTAAATATCTCTCTTAAATCTCCCTATATAGAGTATGTCCACGCGCTGGATCGATTAAGCTTTATAATCTGTATTAAATCACCCAGGAAAGATATCTATCATCTGCAACGGGTGCCGCCATCACGGTGACGATGCTAAATAGAAAGTGAACGTAAACCATTATCGTATTCCATTGAACCGCGCTTTTTGCGATAGTGCCACGCGAATGGAGACTAAAATAATTATTTAAATATACGGAGCATATATATGTGATCTTAACAATTTAACTATTTCATAGAGTTATTTTTAAACGTTACACTTATGTATAAGTGTATTCAATATTTTATGAAATGCTTTATTCCCTTTTTGCGGGAAAATTTCTCAAATATAGACGCAGTCCCTCGGGGCAGGAAATAATAGCTTACCTATGTTAGTTGCAAACCAAATGAACTTCCAATTTAGCAGCACTCTGCTATAGGACACGGGCATCTACCAAATCTTCCACATATGGATTTAAATTTTGATCAACGATTAGAAATATTGAGAACAGTGCTAGTAGTGATATCGGTTTGATATAATGTAAATAATTCAATCAAAATTTAAATATATTTTATTAGGAAGAGGCGTGTTACTATAAATAATATTGAATGAAGAAAGCTAATACCATAACTGGGTTCTAGGTTTCATAGTTTATCAGATAAACACCGAGTGTGACGTCCGCGCCATTCTATGTAAATCTCGCATTGAGATGCCGACCAGATTACAATAAAGCCTATACAAATAGATTATATCATTATTAGGGCTACATTAGCTGGGGCTCTTAAAGTGAAAGCATAACAAGATCTAGAAGAAAACTTTACGTGAAAAATTCTCTAAAATATGTACCTAATTAGGTCAACGATGTCAAAGTATATGTACTTACAAAATGTACAAATTATTTGTTAGACTATCAAATTTATGAAAAATTATTTTTAATGTTATTTACTATTGTGCTACTCTTATTGTATTTGCAGTACCATAAACCGTATTACCTACTTGATATGGCTGTAATATGACTATTAAAATCATTAATAAAATACAATAGATGCGAAAGATTAAATGTAAGATTAGATGCTTTAAAAACCTTTTTTTACACAGATAATATAATTGGGAATAGGGAGAGAAACTACGTTACGTGTCGATGTGTCAAACATAGAAGAAACGTGCTAACATTCAATAGGTATAACTTATTTACAATTTCTCAGCGAATTATTCACAACTATATTGCACAGTTATTTGCGAAAAAAAAATGTGTTAAAGTTTAAACATTGATACGAAATCTTTAGAGGATTAAATGCCTAGTTAAGAATATACCATTTTTTTGTTAGTGTCATCTACTTCACAGGTGAAAGACATTAAAATTAACTTTTTTAAAATCTAAATCTATTATGAATAACTCAGAACATTACAAATTACATTCATTTTCCTAACAGCTATATGTACAACTTAATTTCTACAACACTTTGTTGTCTAATAGAACTGTCTTCACCAAAATACATCACCATTAATCACACGTACCTACTATTCAAACGGAGGCTGTACGCATTTTAATTGTTAACTACAGTTCCCATGACGCTGACTCATACACGTAACTTGGTGATGAAAAGATATTATTATTAAACAATTTCCACGAGTGTTAAGTAACCGTTTGCCGATGATTGCGCGACTGATGTGCAATTGTACCGCAATTTGAAGAAGCTACACAATATAATGCCAAATTCCATAATGTGCTATTCAGTAAAAATGGAATAGTAGGTATAATGGATGTATCTACTTTTCGTTATATAATATAAGGAGAAAACGACCAGTCGAGCCACCTAATGGAAAGTGGTCATCGCCGCCTGTAAACACTCGTGAAGTTTGACAGCTCTGGGGTGAGTTGCCAGCCTTTTAAAAATATGTACACTCTTTTCTTGGATACACCCCAAGTCGATTTGCTATAAATAATAATACTAGGCTTTGACGCAAGTTTTTTGGAGGAGATTGACGTTTCCCCATTAAATTGCATTCGCCTCTATTTCGAGTCGAAGTAGGGCTACAATATTTCTATTAAAAACGCCAGTAACACCAGGACAGTATTGCGAATGCACTATAACAAGCACTTGTAACAGGATGATTACAGAGTATGCTGAATAGGGAGCAAATAAAACCTATACCTACACTTTAAACCCTTAGCAAATATGTCTGCTATAAAACTGGATGGAGGCTTTATCTTAAGTAGCTTACACGAGTCAGCGGGTGGTCATCTGTATTATGAGTGGTTAATACTATAATTTATATCATGATTACTTATAAATAAGAAGATTATCGATGGTACATCAGACCTTAACATTGTTGTTAATTAAATACATTTATCAACAATTAATTATCGTTAAATTTCCAACAGCCTCGCGAATTCTATAGTTTAATATGTTGTTATTAATTCGAATGCCTGTTTTTTTATAACATAGGGGGCAAACGAGCAGGCGAGCCACCTGATGCAAAGTGGTCATCGCCGCCAGCTTTGGAGTGTTGCAGACCTTTTAAAAAATGTAATTTACTTTTAAAACATTTTTAATGTTTAATAGCAATAAATAAATAAAATAAATTGTCTACAGATTCCATGAGCGAGGGTAGCCGGTAGCCATGTCGGCTGTGATGAGCACCCTGTCCATGATCAGCGGGGGCCGCCGCGCGCACAGGAAACTTGTCAGGTACAATCTAAGGAACATACAACGAAAGCTTAGCTTATGTTCTCTGTTATTTACATACAGTTAAGTAAAAATATAATTATGTGTGTAGACTGGATTGCTTAAAAATCACACTACGTAAAAAACACCACGAGCATTAAAATCCCTCTATTAGGTAGTTTATATGTTTAGATAAGAACTTAAATACGGAACTTACAAATATAAGTAAACACATATAAATTTTTTTTTCGCTTCGTTCTGTTTGAATTTAATATGTTTACATTAAATCTCAAATATCAAGTACAGCTTTCTTTGACCTTTTTAACAAAACAAGCCAAGAAAATATACGAAACATGCTTTTGTTAAATTGCTTAGAAAAATATATTCAATATAAGGGCCAGTAAGATCGATATCAATGTGTAACCTACCACATCTAAATCAAGGCCGTGTGTCGGGCCCCGTGAAATGCTCGTGTAGGTGGCGTTGTGCGGGTGTACGAGTGTACCACGCGCCTAAACCCGCTCTATTTATAACCTTCGATTGTTAATTCATGGCAAAACATTGCTTATTTATTAGAAAGTAATCGAAACTTGTTGTACTACGAGCTGGAACGAGGCAACTTTGTTCATCCTTTTGTTTAATCAACATCCACGTATTTTAAGGAATATTAAAAAAAAAAACTGTAAACGTAAATTATGCATACAGCAGATTTGGTGATTCTTTTTATTTATATCATTAAGCACCCAAGTTTCTTAGAAGCATTGACATGTGCTTATTAAAGATGTAAAATATAATTTTTAAAGAGTTTCAATAGTAACTGTAGCAGTGGATCCTTAACATAGATGTTCCTAATGAGTGACTTCGTGTTGTGTTTTAGCCGCAAATCGGGGCAGTACTCGGACGCGGGAGAGGAGCGCACGCGCAGCCAACATGACCTCAGCAAGCAGCAACGATCCGCCTCCATGGTGAATATCTTTAATACAATTTTAATAGAGTAAAAATCCTCATACATTGACTATTCGGGGCTTAGGATGAACCCGCTAGGAAAATAATTCCCCTATGTTTTCTTTTATCGCATCGAGCACCTTTGTAGACTGTTATACAACCTTCACAGTACATTCCCAATAATTATAGCCTGCATTTAAAACAAAATTGTTTGTAATCACAATAAAAACAACACACCCAAAAACCAAATTATATGAATATTAAAATCTGGACCCATAAGGCGCAGCTTGTATTGACAGTCTCTATTATAGCGGACTGTTCTGCCGACCCTTCTAATGACTTGTACATTTCTAAATTGTAATCTTAATGAAGAAATGTGTAATTGTGTGTACCTAGTCCTCAGGCCGACGTAAATGGACATGTAATTATTAGTTTCACTCATAAACATGTGCACAAAAAATACCGTTTCAATGAGACGAGTGCTGGCCATCTACAATTACTGAAACATAATTAAATAAAACCTCTTTTAAATCGTTTATCGTTACGAGACGTAATAGAGAAATGGTAATGTATTTGTTGCTATATGTTGTATGGTCTTGATAGATTTAATATAAAAATGTTATAGCCAGCGGTTTCACTTGAAAATACTCACACAATTTTTTTTTAATAAAGACCGATACAAGTTAATTTATATTATGGATATAACAATTGTTATTTTACAAAAAATATAAATATAAATATTGAAAAAAATATTTACTTACTCTAATTATATATTAATTTTTATCTATATAATTATAAATGCCACATAATAAAATAATTTTTTTTCATCTTTATACAACATGTAAGTAATTTTATATTTATTTGTTACGTGTTTACCGATAAAACAAAATACATTCCTAGTCAATAAAATCAAACGAAGAAATTCATTCATTAAATCAAATTATCGTTAATTAGCAACAAACGTATTCAGTGGTCTCTTTGTGGCGGGCGCGGGGCGGCGCGGGGCGGCGGCGCGGTTCCCAGGGCGGGAATCTCGTACACAATTAACATAAGAATTAAGAGGTCTGTCCGTTTGTTGCAGCAAACGCTGGAGACCGGCGGGGTCGTTAACCTCGAGAATCTGGAAGCAAAGGTACAGTAACTTTTTGTCTATTGCCTTAAAATGCTTTGTTGTTATTCGCACCTTAAGGCTTAAAGTGAGGTTCGTTAAAATGTGATTATTTTTAAAAGAATGCGTTATTATACTAACTCTGTGTTAGATATAAATTTTCTAGACTATTTTTATTACGTATAATATGTTGGATGTGGTAACATTACGATGTTGCCAACCTCAGAGATCATAACTCCTAAAAGTATAAACATCTTTTATTAAAGTTTGTGGTCTCAACCTGTAATGGTCAGCGGTTTTCGAAAGTTTAAAGATAAAATTTTAGTTTCATTGTAGATAAAACGCCACTTAATTAACTATAAATTAAAAAATAATCTTTAAATACAGATAACATATGCATAATTCATACAGCTGGTTTGTTATTGATCAGGGCTGTCCAACTAGCGGGCCGAAAATTGAATTAATTGCGGTTCCAAAAATTTAAGTTACAGTTCGCTGTAACAATTATTGTTTATAATTATTGAAACAATACTTACTTTCTTATTTTTATTGAGATATATTAATCCTAGATACAATTTGTTCTAGATGCTATCTTTTGTTTTAACAGTTTATTATACGCAGTCACACTTACTAATTGTGTGTCGAGATCTATTCTCACAGCTTTATCAGATTTAGATAACATTAGTCAGGAATAGAACGGGACTTAAAAACCCCGCTCAAATACAACTGTTACTTATATCTGTAATTGATACTTAGGAGATAAAATGCTAATTGACGCTTTGACTTAACACCTATAAGTTGTTTTAATTACAAGATTCTGTATCAGATCAGATTAATCTGTCTCTTTCCGGAAACAAATAAGGGTTGTTTGACCTCTTATAACTAGGAAATTACTGTATATATTTTCATGAATTTTGCTTTATTTCCACAATCTGCCAAAAAGGAGCACGACTAACATGAAATATAAATTAATTTATATAAATTATCACGTTTTTGGTATTTGTGTGTGTTAAAAAATAATTAGCAAGTTATACATTGTTGTACCATCACAAGCGCAAACGATATACGTATATGTTGATCGAATGTGGAAAATTAATGCGTGGTATAATTTTAATAACGAGGATAAGGCGTATCCTTTCGCATTGAGTAATAGATATATTGATTGCGTCCTGCGCTCGATACCTTAGCTGGTATTACTTGGATTATTGAACTATTAATCTACTTACTCGACTTTACTCAACCAACTTTCCTTTGTTAAACATAAAAAAAATTATGTAACATAGAGATGATAGATAGTAATAGCAATAAGACCTTAATGCTCATTTCAGAGGTCCTGTGATGTATTGAAATATACTGTAGGTATAAAATTACTTAAGTATATCTTAAGTATACATTTCTGGTTTGTTATTAGTAGCTATTAATATTTTTGTAGATATATTTAATTCTGAGAACTGTGATAAACCAAATAAAATATCGATTACAGCAGCTAGCGTGACTAATCGCCAGCCAACGGGCTTTATGACGAGTAAGGTAAGCATTAACATGGCAACTCACTCATAAAACCATATGTGTCTGTTGAATCCATCAGAGCTCGCTCGTTGCTCGTTGGAACTTAGACGCGACTCGAGCACGTAATCAAATCAGGTGTAATCTGACCAAGCTGAAGTGGTTTCGCTGTATTTGATACTAATTAATTATGCGTGAATCTGCTCAGTCGTTGATACTTTTTTGTTTGATGATCGCATTATATTGATACTTGGGTAGTTATTTTTTATGATAAATAAGCAGCCATTTGACCACGATCACTCTGATCGGAACCGAGATAAGGTCTAAGTGGTGTCATGATTATTCATCCTAACCTTCAAGAGATTCAAGGCGGAGCCGGAATTTAAGACTGTCTGAAGTATTTTGAAATTTAAAAGCATCAATGTGTTTATAAGAAAGACTTAGACTAACTGTATTAAACACATGCAAAAAAATTCAAATATTCCAATATTTTCAGAACATTTTCAAAACAATCGAATATTTATAATATTACTTAGTAAAGAAAGCTATCTATTATTTGTGATAATGTTGATTAAACTTAACCTATCAATATAAATGGAAACAGTTTCAATTACTTGCAGATTAAAGATAATAGTTTTGAAGTAACGGCTACATACTTAAAACTACGATCTATTGAGCACATAAGTCTTATAAACGGACGAATAAATAGACTTTTTTATCGTTACCTCGCGACTCATACTGAATATTTGCAATCAAATACTGATAGGTTCGCATTAATCGAGAATTTAATCACATATGCCGTAAACGGGCTTTCAAAGTAGCGTCTGTCCGTCAATAACCATCAATAGTGCGTTATAAAAAATCGAGTTTATTACAGAACGATCGAAATGTAAGCTTAAGAATTTACGCCGTGCTTTTAATTCTTACGCATAAAAACTGAAATGTATTACGCGTTAGGCTGCGCATAATAGAGCATTCGCGTCGCGGGGAGGAACTGAAGTGATGTTTGCTATCTCTCGAGTTACAAAACATCAACTAGCACGAAGGTCTCTCCTAAATTTATTTGAAAGGGGCGATCATTAGTCGCTGGTATCTACCGGCTTTTTTTAATAGCAAGGATTTTAATTTTTATTAATAAGAGTAGCTAATAACTTTTTAATTTTTAAATTCATAGACTAAGAGAGAGAGAAAAACAAACAGATATCTATTTCTGAGTGAGAGAGCCGCATTTCAACGATTTTCCAATATGCTTATAAAATACAAATACATACTAAATATAATAGAAAATCCAAGTCAGAATGTCTGTTTTTAATTGTGAGTGAAATATCATTTCAGTTGAACTAGGAGAACGAACGAATAATTATTAATATGATAGGCTTTCTTTTCTCTGAAAAGTTGCTTGTGTAACGCCCGTGCATTTACAGCCTTAGATATAGTGATTCAATTACATTTAGTCTCGGTTTCACGGCGCAGTATACCCGAAGTGCGGACAAACACCGACCGTTGTAAATGCCTACTACACGTACTGCGCAGGCGCAGGGTAAAAATATATAAGACTCCATTAAATCTATTGATGGAAATACAGTAAATGTATCGATTACATTTTAAACATTTCCTTTTCATTTATTGTTTTATAAATAAAATGATCATTTACTTCCAGGCAAGCTCAATGAATACGATTATGTATAAACTATCTAAACACACTTACCTATATTATTTAGCTGAGAAAAAAATCAGAAGGTTGTTCACATCACGTCGGGGTCAACAGTTTGGTGCTTGTGGTGTGTGTATGAATGGGCGTTTAAGAAATAAAAGATATTACTACTGGGTACTATTTAATCATGGGCACAATTTCAGCTGCACCGAGATTGACTGCAGTTAACAAAGCACTAAATATAAATAGTATATAAAAGTGCTAACCATGCCGTTATAATTGTATGTATGTATGTATGAATTATACTACTTAATATTGATAAAGATCAATTGATACTCGTTTGCTGTCCGTATACACCTTATATTAATAATTAATCAAGTCCTGGTCATTATTTGTATACCTATGAAAAGAGAAAATGAGGAAAACATTATTGAGACCTAGAAGTACTAGCTACTCAATGTAATTATTATCACATCCTCAACTAACGTGAATTGCAGACACATAATTGTATATATATAACGTGTAGATATATAAATATGCAAGTACGGAATTGTGTAGTCGAGAACAATAATGGGAGAATGCTCGTTGAGATGTCTGCAGATACGTGGTTACGTCCGCGATGAGCAGATACTGTCGCCTGTCGCCTGACGCCTCACTAGTTAATTGCGATTTATCTTAATTGTTGTTTTACGACGCATTTGCGTTTCGAATCTCGTTGATAGAATTTGATATCCCTTTATGATTATGTACGTAGTTACAATGGACTTAAAAGGGGTTCTCAATTTGACTATAATTTTGTATTTATGTTCCTTAGAACTTTCGTGTAAGTGGGCAGTTTAGGCGGATGATGTTTCTAGATTTTTTTTAATTTAAATCTTTTTGTTTTTTATTATTTAGTTCAGCTTTTTCTATTTAGTTCCATATTAATGTGGTCTATTAAGACGACGAGGATTGGCTGCGTTCATTTTTATTAGAAAGAAAAAAACATTTGTTGCGGAGAAAATTGTTTGAATAAATGTTTTGTTCTTGTAATACATATAAGTATATTTCAGCTCGCAGTCTGACCATTTAAAAGTTCACCCGCATTAAAGTTGATTGACTTAAAACGCTTAGAAGAATGCCACAAATCATGGGGTATGCGAATGTGCAGAACAGGTTGGCTCGAACAAAGTGCGGCCAATGCGAGAAACATGCAAATTGGCATTTTGATACAAACCCGGCTCGGGTCGAGGCATTCACACCGCCATCTTGACTCGTACTTATAAATTGCTAACACATATTTCATGGACTTGCAATTATATAACTAATAAAAGTCATTGTCAACACTTTCGACTATCTATTTAATAAAATTTAGATGATATATGATTATATTTCGGGATGAAAGGACTCGTTCATGGCATCTTTATATATTTTCATTATTAGGTACAAAAATATTCAATTCTTTGGACTGCTCTACTTATACAGTTTACTTATGTATGTACTTTGTCAAAGAATTATTGAGTGATGAGTCACTTATAATTTTTGACGTTTTCACAGTAACGTTGACAATATATTTTTTCAACGACCTCGTACGTTTACATACACAAAGTTAGGTCGACACTCTTACTCATATATTATTATTATTCCTTATATATTCCTCTTATATAATGAATACAAGTCAAACAACCTAAAGTACAATACCCTCGAAATTGAATTGATGTCTAAAGACGCAGTAACTTCCTGACTGGCTAGTGGCTATGCTTCGTTCCACAAGAGCGAGTCACAGCAGTAGTCGGTGGAGACTAGCGAATAGCCTTGACAATGATACTTTATACATGTACACTAGCGTAGTATCATAAGAACAAAAAATAAGGACTTTTTTTAATGAATTTCGTTGTTGCATTTATTTACATCCTAAACTAGTAAACTTGAGTAACGTTTTCATTTTCATTGACGAGCTGAAATGAGTAGAAAGTACCTGAATAAAAAGTATCCTATGTTCTTTCTAAAGTATCATAGGGTCTAATGTACTTGTATGCCAACCTTCAACAAAATCTATTTAGTAGTTTTAACGTGAAAGAACAACAAACATTCTTACTGCATCCCTACTAACTGTAACGGTTATAATATTAGTAGGATAGGCAGACATTTGACCACGATCACCTGGTGGATGGTGAGGAACAGAGATGCGGTCTAGAGTGTGGCATGTTTATCTTTTCTATTCACTCTATTCTATTCGACTCCAATTTTCTACGATCCCGAGATGAAGGTTTTTGCCAGATAACAAAGTGATCTAGTAACAGTCTTTCCATAAACCTAGTATTATTGCTACAAAAAAAGAAGAAAAAACTCTTACTAGCAATTGTGACTTTTAACATACTTATGCGTATTTTCAACCATAACATAAATTAAAAACGCTAATACGTTTCTTACCGATTACGTTGATGAATAATTTATTTCTTAAGTTTTAACTAGCGACCGATACCAATTAGTTTTAAGTACAGTTTAAAAACTACGCATGAAGATAGCAGTAAAAAACTATCTAACTGTATTTTAACTTGTAATTAGTTCTCAAGGCTCTTTAAGTTTAAGTCGGTATTAACATAGTAATTATTACTTCCATTGACTATTTAGTTAATGCTAAAATATTATTGGATTATAACTCCTTATACTTATATAAATAACAATTATGTAAGGGTAATAAATATGTCTTAATGAAAATAAGCGAATAAACACGATATTTGTGACATCTTTTTGTGTCATCATAAAATTGCCATATGCTAAATATTTGGGAGTCAGCAGTAGGTATTCAAGAATATCAAATCAAGCTTGCTGAATAAGTCTTTCAGAATATCAGTGAGTCGCCTACAAGCTCTCGCTAACAATTTGTCACGTCCAGGCAAGAGCTAACAAATAGACAAACAAGATCCACCGGCTCTATAAATCCATTTTAATCTGTCTCGATTGTCCACTAATATATGGGG
>JADANM010001810.1:410352-422832 GCA_026213755.1 Eurema hecabe
CTGTTAACTACAAATATACTGTTTTGACATCACTTACGGTGGACCGATTAATTATTAAGGGACCATCATTCTATACGTTATACGTGTTTGGGTGTATAATTTACCTATATTTTATGTACACAATCAATAAAATATACATTTAATTATATAGGCAGGTACAATTTTCCTTCTTCCATTCTAATTATAATCACGGAATCAATATCCAGGTCAAAACCTTCGATGGAATACAGCCAATAACAAGTCGAGTTTATGTCATTCGAGTTTGTATCCGGAGTACAGATCGTTGCCCTCCAGTAACGATAAACTACCCATTGATATATCTTCTTATACATATAAGTATAATATGTCTATGTTCTTCCAATAGCAAGAATTTTCATACCTAAAAACTTTGTCCTTTGCACTTGAGTAGCAGTTCTTTTAATATGTTTATCGCCTTATAGGTATCAGTGTTATTTATGGAATAAAAAACTAGCTGTAAATCTCGATTTAACCCGCTTTACCGAACCCCTGATGGTAATATCCTCGTTAATATCACAACAAGACAGTCATTCCAGCCCTATTTATTTGTGAAAGACCCATTTCTATCTTCCTTTATAATTTTCTAATAATCTGTCTAATAGTTTTTGCGGCACAGCGTAAAAATCAGACTAAGTTGGTACCGCTATTTTATATCAGTATGTTTATCCTTATTACGACGTAATTCACACTACGTAATATCCTCTGGCATTCAGCGACACATTTATTTTTGTATTTAATGGTTTTGTTTTGGAATCGACTACTTTGTTACTGTTTGATACGTACCTACTAGATACGTAGTGTGACTAAATATCGAGAATATTCAAATGAAAATTTTTTATGGAGGGGTCTTAGGTATGTGTGAATGCTCACCATAGAAAAATGTAGACAAATGCGACACGAATTTGGGCCTAAATTTGATCATTATCGCAATTGATAAATAAAAAAAAGACCTTGATTCTCAGTTTGTATTAGTACAGACACTGATGTTTGCTTTGTCTTAATTATTTGAACACAACAAACGTGACTTTGCGGAACTACTGCAAATTTAAATGGGATGGTTTTCGTATGAATGCTATTGTCAATTACACCAAATTTGAGAACAGGAGAAGCAACGTAATCAAATGAAAAGTTCTCTTCTTATTTAGAAGGATAATAATATATTGCATTTTGTACAGTTAGAACTGAACTTACAGCTTTCTGTTGAGATGTTCAAATTAAATACAACCTAATTTTAAAAAACGCCATCTAGTCCTGCGATGAGTAGGAGGAGTAGTTTGTGTTTTGGCAACTAGATATCGAGCACACACACACATACCTAAATACATAAACAGAAACACCCAGGCGACATAACACACTTATATTTACAAAGACATGCAGTGGTAAATACGTCTAGGTTATTCCTTAAGGTATCCATTAAGCGACCTTCCGACCATTTCAATGTGTATTTTTAAAATAAAGATTAATATTTTAATTCCGCAGCTCCGCGTGGCACGGCGCAGTACGAGGAGGAGCAGTTCCTGTCCAAGATATTCCTGTGGGTCGCCATCCTGTTCGTGCTGTGGCTGGTCTTCGCATGACCCCGCGCGCCGCGATCCGTCACTCGATTCTATACTAGCTATCTTGTAAACTCGTGCCTAAGTGAAGAGGTTTGCACGTAATCTAAACAAAATGGCCGCCGATGACTGCATATGTGTGGCGATACTTGATTCTATGATCTATGGACTTTGCTCGTTGATTTCTTGATTTTATGTTGCAGAATATTTGAATAAGGGGAACCAATTTAGCTTGAGAAAGTTGATTCTTTAGTAAATGTAAAAAGACAGCTACGTATTCGCCATTGTTGTCCGAATTTCGTGCCGGTTTCTGTATGACGTGTCACTGTCAGTTTTAAAAAAAATCGATTCGTTCTATTAAATTTTAAACTGTGGATTGTTTTAGGCCGGTTACACGCTATAAGGTCGGTGACAGTTCTTTTCGGATCTAGGTTTATTATTAAATGAAAAAATAATATTTGTATTCATACTATGAGTAGCAGATTAGTTCCAATTAAAAAGCCTAGAAATTCGATGTAGGATTAAAAAATAATTAAATAAAATATTCGAAAACCCATTCCACTAACTACTACTTAAATATGATGTTATGAATTATATATCCAGTTTTATTAGACGGTTTTAAAGGAGTTTTTGTTGGTATTTTTATTTATTTCGGTCAAAGCTGTGTGTGTGATTTTTTTTAACACGTAAACTTCAATCCAATTTTTCCAATTGAAATATTTGTGCTTCGCGGTGGTAAGATCATCAAAATCGATGCAGTAGTTTTAGAAACTCGATTTTTTTATCTATATGTACAGAAAATGTAAATAAACACAATGATAAGAAAAAATATTCGACTGTCGAAAAAATGGAATAACGGAAAATTCGAAAAAATAAAACAATTTATTTTTTATTTACTTATAACTATTGTAACTGTTAAAACACACTTGCATTTATCGTTAATAACAACAAATTATTATGAAATATGTATATTAAAAAAAATCATCCATTATCTAACTCTACGTATTAATATAGATTTTTGTTATATCATTATATAGAATAAAACAAAGTCGCTTTCTTTCAGTCCCTATGTATTTTTTTATCAGATAGATAGAGAATACTGAAACGCAATTTAAATTTAAGTACAACTTAAGCCGGTCCGATTTGACAGTTCGCCATACAATTCTGTTAAAATGAGATGAGTCTTAAGGCGTGCTTAAATTTAATTTGCGTATGAGTATTTGGTCGAGATTGATTCAATAGGAAGGTTAATGTGTATACTGTATAATACATGCATAAAAGTGAATAAAACCACGGGGCGCGACTTGTTGATAATTATTTGTATATGTAATTTATATAATATGTTTAACGGAACGGAAAGTTTAAATTAATAATATATTTTAAAATGTCGAGGTATGCGCGGGGTCAGCACGAACCACTCAGATACAATGGACAAAGGTATCATAACTCGCTGATAATTCATTAATTACTCATTAAATCAGTTCGTTTACCTCGCTCTTTGATTTACATAACAATTAAATCGGTTGATTTTTTTTAAACACGTCATTTTAATCAGGCGTTTCAGTACAGACAGCAACGAAAGTCGATGAACACATTATATGTATTACAAAAGTTTGTCATTCATACTAGATTATATAATTAAGCGTCATAGCAATTTTTTCTTTATAGAATGTAGTGTTTAGTAGTTTTAAAATATTGAATGTCTTCACTGAGTTTTTTAGCTGTCTGTACTGCTAGTTATTTTCAATTCAAATATGACGTTGAAATATATATCTAGGGTACAAATATTATCTAGGGTTGAAATGCAGGTCAATAAAGATGCCCCTTAGATTATTAAGCGATTGGTTTATTTTCTGCCATTAAATAGTTCTGACTTTTTATATTTGATGCCATTTCTTAGAATATAAATCTGCATATAGAAAACAGAAAACTATAATATACTTCTTTTTATTCATACATAAAAGTTAATTCATTAAAAATTCATCTTTCTAGTCCGTGAAAGGTTTCACGCATAATAAATCGTATCACTTGAATTGGTTTTTCATAACGATTTTTGTTTTAAATTGTATGAACTTCAAGATGGCGACTAGTGTATCGGTGGGTGTGGTAGGTTTAGACAGGCGTCATCTGTGCGAGTCCAAGCTAATAAGTTCTGTATAGCAACTAAAAAGAGAATATTTTGTAGTGTTATGAAGTCACAGAACTTTTATCTCTGCAATATATTAGTGTATAACTACAATTAAATATTAATACTTAGTTATTGACTTAGCACTGAAGTAAAAACTGCTAATGGAAAGTTATTGAAGTATATAAAATCATACTTTGAGGGGCCAACGCACTTTCGTCGGCTTCTTTACCTAGTTTTCCAATTATAGTTCGACTCAGTGGTCCACAATGTCGAATTATGCTGAAGCTAATTGGAACGTGAATTAGATTTAGAGCGAGTGTTCGATTGTGCGAAATTTTGCTGTAGTGGAACAGTCTATGTTAAACATTATGCCGCATAATGTGCTGTAGGGCTATAATTGGAAAACTAACTAATTTAACAGTGAGAGCACAGATGACGCCTCATTTTGTTATTAAGCCATTATTATCGCGTTCGCACGCAGCGCTTCAGCGCTTATGAAATATAAAATTGGTTAAACGTGTTAATTATTGTATCATAATTGTATATACTTTGCAAACTGTCTGTAAATTATTGTAATAAAGATTTATTAATTGAGGCTTATGTTTGTTTTTATTGAAATAGTGTTTTATGTGAATTCCGTCCCATTACCCAAGTCTTTTTTCTCGAAAATTTTCAGCACAACTCCTTGGTTCACTGAAGAATTTAGATCATTTATAAACAGGACAAATCGGGCAAGAGCAAAGTACAAGCTTGATAACACGGATTACCATCATGATAAATATAAACTAATCCCTAATCGCGGCAATATAATGGTTAGAGATGCACAACGACGCCATATTCACAAAACAGTTGAGAGCGGCAACACAGCATCCACCTGGAAATCACACCATAATACCATAATACCTATCTCCAACAGTGACGTTAAATGGAGCATACTTTCTATTGCTTCGAATGCTCTGGGTTGTGACGGCATTGGTCGTTCTATGAATTTACAGATCCTTGATATTTTGCGTCCTATCTTAACCCATATTTTTAATTTTTCTTTATCTTCGCAATCCTTTCCGAGCATATGGAAAGATGCATTTCTAATTCCTCGTCCTAAAAACCCTAACCCTTAAAATGTTTCCTAGTATCGTCCGATTTCCATCTTGCCCCTTGTGCAAAAGTGCTTGAATAACAAGTGCAGCAGCAGCTGCACTGTTGCACTTACTTATCAATCAGATTTTCGCCCTTGTCAAAATCACAGACGATATTCGTTTCGTAATGGAATGTAAGAAGCTAACAATTCTTACCCTCCTGGATTTTTCTAATGCTTTTAATACAGTTGATTTCGACATTCTGTTAGCTACTATTAGCTCCTTTAACGTATCTCCTGAAGTTGTTGGGTGGTTTCATAGTTACTAGCAGGGACTTCGACAGTGCATTCGCGTCGATGATGTTTCTTCAACATGGTGTGATGTATCTGCTGGTGTCCCTCAGGGCGGCATGTTGTCACCTATCCTTTTTAGTCTTTTTATTAATTCAGTTACTTCAAAAATATCTTCTCCCTACCATCTGTATGCAGATGATTTGCAGATTTACACTCACGCGACTCAAGATAATCTTCATCATGCCATTACGAAAGTCAACCTAGATCTTAGTTCTATTGCGCAGTGGGCTAGTAATTATGGACTTAAACTTAATCCTACTAAAGCACAAGTGATTGTAATTGGTAGCCCATACTTCATTTCTAGACTTTCATATAATGATTGATGATCTTACACCAATTTCTATGGCGTCCGTGTTCCGTACTCAACCTCTGTTAAAAACCTGGGTGTTCATATTGATCAAACACTATCCTGGAATGAATAAATAAAGCAGGTAAGTCGTAAAGTTTTTGGTGTAGGTTCATCGTTAAGAAGGCTAAGCAACTTTTTACCAATATCCACGAAGACTGTGCTGGTGCAATCTTTGCTTCTTTCTATTTCGGATACTGCTGATGCAAACTATTTGGACCTTACTGAGGAGCAACTAAATAAAATAGATCGCCATCAAAATTTTTCTATACGGTTCATATTTGGTTTACGCAAATATGACCACATATCTGATTTTCGCTCAAAACTCAATTGGTTACCCATCCGCCTTCGCCGTAATACTCACCTTCTTACTCTTCTTTAGTCTATCCTTTTCGATCCCTATACACGTTCCTACCTAAAGAATAGGTTCGTGTTTATGGGCTCTTCTCATGAGCTTGATCTACGTTCTTCGAACAACCTCACGCTCAGCATGCCGCCATACAGCACAAAATACTTCATACAATACATGATTCGGCGTTTGATGTGCAGGCTGTGAGGTTGTGGAATTCTCTTCCTGTTTACATCCGCAAAGCCCAAACAATTTTCACTTTTAAAGCACAAACTAAAGAATATTTTTTTGGGTACATTACCATAGTTAATTACCTTTTTTCCTTTTGATGTTGAAATTCATAAAAAATAGCAGAAACAAGCTATTTTTTATGAATTTCCTTTATTTGTATTTTTTTCCTTTTCTCTGTCCCTTTATCTTCACTAGACTGTATCTTTCTTTTACAAGTATTCATGTTTATATTATGATATGTATGTTTATCTGTCGCGCTTGTATTTTCTTCTATTTGTGTGTGTCAATAAAGTGTTTTTTATTTTTATTTATTTATTTTATATTATTACAATGTATTTAAGAAAGGCCTTTCACTGGGCCAAATAAAATGGGAAATGAAAAACCTTCAGTCACTCAAATTATTTAATATACTATTTTAACAATAGACTTGTAACGCACTTATCATAAAGAACTTGAAAATAAATCCAACTTGGTCATCCGCTCGTCCCTATTCCTACTTTTGCATACAAAATTCTTACTTCTAATTAATTACACTTAGATCTTACACAGATGTAAATCAAAGTCTATTTTATTTCATTCATAAATTTTATGTTATATTTTGTAGGTTTTAAAACTAGCTTATGGTCACTTAACTTTTTTAAGGTCAGTAAGGAAGAGATTTTTAAAACAAGCTAATTTTATTCAAGCTAAATTAAAAATAATACGGGATAAAAATTGTTAGGTGGAGAATATATTATATATTTTGAACTTAGTCAAATTTATTGAACATAATAAACATATATACCGTCAGTGCAGTCTGAAATTTTCAATATGGTGGAGCATATCTCTATCATTAAATCATCTGTATCACAAATGAATCCGTGATACAAACTTGCCTAAAAATAATTACTACTCTAGACCATACAGCTTCAGAGTACGATCCATACTCGTTGAAGCAATGTACTGCGCGTTCTTCCCGAACCTGACTCCGGTAGCTGAAGCCGTGTGATCGTTGAACACCTTGAGCTCTTGCCACTGCCGGCACAGGTAGACCCTCACATCCGTTCCAGCAATGGCTAAGTATGTTCCACTCTGGTCAAAGCACAGCTCTTTAATAGCATATCCTTCTTCGAGTTGGATAGTTTTGAAGTTCTTCAGCTTCCTAAGATCCCAGAGCTTAACGCAGGCGTCTTCAGCAGCCGTAGCTAGATAATAACCGTTCTCGGAGAAGGAAATGGAGGTGACAGGTCCCACGTGTCCGGGGAAGTTGGCCACATTGCTCTGCTCCTTGAGATCCCAGATCTTAACTTGAGAGTTCTCCGTGCCAGTACCGAAGATCAATCCGTCAGGATGGAATTGAGCTGTTGTCAGGCTGATGCCGGATGAGTCTGTGACCTGAAAGTATATATGATACATGTTAACAATTAATTAATTATTGATGTTTTATTACATTAAATTTTAAATATAAAACAAGTACAGGCACCAGGACTGTTATATCTAACTGGTTAACTAAAAAACCAAATATTGTAGCTAGAATAAAAATTAAATTCTATGCTATTTTCATTTAGTAACTATCTTAATATATATAAATCTCGTGTCACAATGTTTGTCCTCAATGGACTCCTAAACCACTTAACCGATTATAATAAAATTCGCACACCATGTGCAGATCGATCCAACTTGAGAGATAGGATAGCTTACATCCGTAATGAGTATCTAGGGAGCAACTGTGAGCGGTACCTTAGTGAGCAGCGCTCCAGTGCGGATGTCGGAGAAGGCCCAGGAGTGGTCGGTGGAGGTGGACAGCACGTAGTCGCCGGCCGGGTGCAGCGACAGCCCCGTCACCGGGCCCTCGTGCGACCGCAGCAGCACTACCGTCTGGGAACTGAAACAAACATTTATATGAAATCAATATATATACCAATGCTTCTTTCCACCTTAACCCAAATTTACTATAACTAACTACAACTAAAAGAGGTAGAAAATATCTGTAGCGGAAGTTTTTTTGTTATGTTGTCAACGAAATAATAACCTAGTAAATAAATCCTATCAAATAGTTCGTAGCTATTAATTATGAATTGAGAGCTAATGACTGGAGGAGAATCAACCTCGCAGTCAGGTTTATCTATAGGTATATAGTTTAAAGGGAAAAGATTTATTTTTGTACCAAATAGGTTCAAAACTATAGCAACTATTGCTATTATTATTTATTAAGAACACACAACTCATACTAAAATCTTAACAAACGGCAGTTACATATGTGAAACGTTTTCATGTGTTCAATATTAGTTATCAAAAACTTACGTGGGTACATTCCACACTCGGATGGAATGGTCGGGCGAGGCGGTGATGACGGTGTCCTCGTCTGGGTGGTAGATAACGCGCGTCACCTTCTTCGTGTGTCCCTTCAGGATCGCCACCACCTGCGCATGGATGTATTTATTATTTAGTCATACACACTTTAGTCATGATACTAGTGTTAGAATAAATATTTAACTACATATGATTAGGACAAGACTAAAATTTATAACCACTACTTTTCAAAATACAATATATACTTGTTGTAGTTCCGGAATAACAACACCTTTACAGATGTAAAGGTGTTGTTTTATAATGTATCCTATGTGTTAATGAAAGTTAAGGGAAGCACCTATTGAAATTGGTCCAGCTATTTTTGAATGAAAGAATAACAAACATACATCTATACATATATTCTCATATATAGTAGTTTTTGTACACTTATTCGTACCTTATACTGCTTATTATTAATATCTGTACACAACAAAATATATCTAAAAGATATTGATTAAAGGAATTATGAGTCACAAGATAACATACCTGTTCAGTGTCCTTATTGAAGACAGTAGCATTGCGGTCGTTTCCGCCAGTCAACAAGCGGCTGTGGTCGGACGGGTTGATGTCCAGAGACAAGATGCCTGGCACACTGGCTGAGTGAAGACCCTGTTTATGATAATAAATCATTTATTTGCATGTAAACATGAGTATAATAGGTGTTATTTACATTATGGATGATACATGTTTTGCTAGATTTCATGCAGCATGCAAAAATTATATTTCATAAGATATGCATTATAATGTCATCGATTTATTACATGATATACAATAAAAACATTGATTTTTCAGCCATTTATATAATTTTGTCAAAAATAGATTGTCAGAATTTTGTTTTTAATTTATTGGTATCTTGTTGTAAATGGTTACACACATAAAAACTGCGTTTTTATTATATTTAAGAATTTTAAGGTGTCTATTATAACTAATTTATTATAAATGCTAAATGACCTATTTCAAAATAATATTATTTATACATAATTAATCCAAATATTCAAACAACTTCACAAACTGTCTCTTTATTTTTAAATACATATAGACAATAAAATAAGTACATACAGGATGAGAAGCCAATGTAAGGAAGGCTCGTATCTGCTCGGGCGGCTGGAGCCCCTCTGGCACGGTGCGGCCTCTCCGCTTGCGCTCCTGCGTGAGAGCGGTGGCCCTCTCCTGCAGGCGAGACACCACCTCCGCGGACATGCCGATAGGGACAGCACCACCGGGGCCGGCAGCTGCTTCAACCTGTAATTAATTTGTTTATTCTTAAAAGAGAAATGTCAGCTATCTCATTGATAATGGACTGAATGGTTTATATGATGGTGTTTCTTATCTTGTCATTTGAGTTGTTTAGTAGTTATGTGAATGGTAGTTAGGAAAAATAACTTGCTGTTCATTCAAACTAAAACTACGAAATAAACGTCTGTTCTTTCGTTTTAAGTACATGAATTCCATTGGAACCTAAAACCAGAAACTTAAATTCTAACCTTGTCCAATCATCAGCTTGTCGGACTATCTATCTCTAATATTATAAAAAAGTATATCTCCACAATCCATGTTACATAATATAAACCTGGTAGAAGACAGGGCAGGCCTCTGTAATTTATAATATTGCATGCAATAACAATATGGTAATAACAACTTACAGCATGTGCAGGTTGTGGGGCAACAATGCCTGCTTGAGGTTTGAGTGTAGCGAGGGCCTCACGAGCAGCCGTCACCTCTTTCGTGAGACGGGCAATCACTCGGCAAGCGGCGTCATGCTGGTACAGAGCGTGGCTGAGCTCCTGTAAGGCATTTAGGTTCCATAAAGTTCTTTGTAAGTACTCAACTAGTCTTATTGCAAGTCCTATGCAAGTCACAAAAATAAAAGAAATTTTATGGGTGAATATAATAAATAAATTTTTAATCAAAACTTAGTTATTTATTTGATATAATCCATACTAATATGAAATTTTTGATATTAGTATAGATTGAAATTCTCCATAAGACTTATTTCTCTTATTAGCACTGTACCTGTCTAGCAGTTTGCAACTGTTGTCTTTGTGTGAAAGTGTGCAGCATCAGAGCGTCCCACTCATCTTGCATGCTCTTCAGTGTGGCCGGGATGGACGTAGCACTTGGAGGTTTGGGTTTGACTATTGATGGAGCTACAATAGAGAAACATAGTTAAAGGTTTAATTAAAACAAGTTTTAAATGGACTTTGTGCCTTGGGTATTGTTTGTACCTTTGTCAATAAAACTGATATCATTGCACAGGCTATATTTTGTTTTTCTTATTCTGGGTTCCCGGCTCCAATTTCGATTGTAAATAGGACACCTTGCTGAATCAATCAGTAGAAAATAACTACTTACTTATTTTACATATTATATACAAAGTCTTGCAGTTATCATGTTATGATTTTTCCTTAAAATATAAAACTATTCTCAAAAGATTAACACAATATGATAAAGAGATGTGAAATACTTAACTTACTCTTGATTTCGATGAGATCTTCTACTCTCAACTCTTTCCCACTAATAGGATCAACTCCATTTTCAATTATGTATTTTTCAATAATACGCTTTTCGAAGACAGCTCCGGAGGAGGGCGAAACTACAGGCGCTTCAGGCACTTCATTAGATACTAAAACAAGAGTTTAGGTTATAAATGAGAACTCAACAAAACTATTTAAAATAGACGCAAAATGACAATACATTTGTTTCTTTAACAATAATTGCCAAAATTAATACTAAACATTATTACTTTTATCACAGATTCAATTACAAATGAATATAAAGCTTTTGGTGGCAACCGGTGCGTACGTCCAAATAATGTTTTAAATACTTACTTGCACAATATAGCGCCATTATAACCAACGAATATATACAATTTAATCACAGGATGACCATTAATATTACAAATCTTTTACAAATACTCTAATGTAAAATCGTTTACTTAATTTAATATTAAAAGCCGCAGTTGCAACTTGCAAGATATATTTTGACAATTGACAGCACACGCCATAAAGATTAAAGCCAAAGCCTAAAGGCTGCACAAATTTTTGACATTAGTGGACCTGACTCTGAGTCGCAGTTGGCTACAAAGCTATTTGAAATAATATCGAAATTACCGATTAGTTTTAGTAAAATTTTTGGATATAGCTGAACGGATGTACTGAGGGTCAAACAATTGAAGTGCGCGAATTAACTCTATAAACTGCTGTATATATTTTTTTCGTCAACTTCACATATTTTGAAATGATTTGAAAAATCTTGACGTGTTGTCGAATCTCGATCTGCATTCCATAATCCATTTTTTATATTGGCTAGAACGTCAAACGGACATAAAAAAATTACCTAAGATAAAAAAGTATTTAATATATCTATGGTAAAATAATATGTCACTGTGACACGAAATTTGATATAAGTTAGAACTTCAAACTTCAAGCTCACATTTTTACTTTAAGTTTTGTTTATTTTTGTCTGAAAATGTTATAATAATTCATACAAAGGAAGTATTTATAGAAATCAAATAAAAATGGTTTTATTAAGCAGAATTTTGTTAAATGTCAAGGAGTTGAAAATGCCTCGCAAATATTTACGAAGTAAATTTATTGATTCAGTAAGACTTCATGTAAAAGGTGGAACAGGAGGAACAGGCCTTCCAAAGTACGGAGGCATGGGCGGCCAGGGTGGCTGTGTGTACTGTGTAGGAAAAGAAAACGCTAACTTGGGTAAAATAATGGCTCAGCATAGAGGAAAAACCCTTAGTGCCGGACACGGTGAAGATAGCCGTAAAAATAGGATAGTTGGGACTCCTGGAGCTGATATTAAGCTCGAAGTTCCGCTTGGTGTCACAATATATAGAGAAGATGGTAAAGTTTTAGGATCCATTGACCAAGAGGGTGAAACGATTATCGTAGCGAGGGGTGGCCCTGGAGGAACTCCCGAAAATAGTTTCTTAGGTCATTTTGGTCAAATACACCATATACGCCTAGATCTTAAATTAATTGCTGACATTGGTCTAGTGGGTTTTCCTAATGCTGGTAAAAGCTCCTTTCTGAAAGCTATATCTAGAGCGAAGCCACGCATTGCCAATTATCCATTTACTACAAT
>JADANM010001810.1:436992-469295 GCA_026213755.1 Eurema hecabe
TATTTGACAAATGATTAACTATTATTTTACTTGAAAACTATTTCTACACCAAAATTATAAAAAAAATAAAAAGAAAATACTCCAATATATTCAAGCTTACCTGAGTAAACATATCTGAGTAGAGCTTTGAAAGCTTGCAGTGGAGCTTGCAACTCAACTTCAGACTGGAAAAAAAAATTAAGTCTTTGTATATGGATATTCATTAGCTTACATACGTACGTAACATACGCTTACTCACTAACAAATTCTATATTTCAAAGAAAGATAGAATTTGTTATTGCAATACATAATATCTTTGCTAACTATATATTTATTTAAGTTAACATAGCCGTGAATAGACTAATGTCTTCAACATATGCTAGTTCTTAATCAGCCTTACGCAAGGAAAACCGCGGGGCATAGCCAGTGTACAAATTTATCAATATGACACACTATTATTTTTACGATATAATGTCGCTTTCCTAAGATTTAGTATCGCGTGCGCCGGCGCAAGGTCGGTCAAGCACCCAGATTTTCACATCCTCTTTATATTTTGTCATTACCATATATATCGTTAAAATGTATGACTTCACTGACAGAAATATTAATGCAGTTTTAATACCAATATTTTAATTTCATTTTAGTTATTGCTAACTCAACTTTTATTTAAAGTGAACAACAACTCCATATTTAAATGTCACAATATATTATAATAATGTTGTATTGGCAGCTCATAAACTTCTATACCATTGACTTGGTTGTGTACATACATACTAATACATACTAATATTATAAATGCGAAGGTAACTCTGTCTGTCTGTCCTTCCAGTACGCTTAAACTACTAAACCAGTTAAAACGAAATTTGGTACACAGATGGTGATTTTTACATGGAAGGTCAAAGTTTATATGAAAATCCACGCGGACACCATCACAAGCAACAGCTAGTCATTTTATATTTTTGCTAGTCATTTTTGGAACAGAAAAACAATCTCAGTATCTCTTTGCAGTAAAATATAGTGTGTTTGTATAAACTTAAAAAGAAAAATCATTATAAAAGAAGTGTTCAGTTTCCTGTGTAGACTCACTTAACTTTGAACTTTATGTTCCTTATTCGTTTTTTTAATTTCTTTATTCAATTATATATTTTTATAATTTTTAACTCACTTGGTTAGACTCCCTCATGCCACCATACAGGAGGGCTCGGAAGTAATCACTGCTAGCCGCTAAAATTACTTTGTGTGCTGGGATCCTGTGACCTTCCACTATCAATGTGACATCAGAGTACTCTGACGACAGGCATAGAGACCCGATGTGTTCCGATAGATGACCTATAAACAAAAAATATACACACATTATATTTTACATTAGAACTAGCTGTGTTTAGTAGCGTTTAGTGCTAGTAGCCCCATAGTTTTGCAATAGTCAAACCATATTAGATATTTTAATATCTACCATGGTATCCAGGATTAAGTCAAGTCTAACTAAACGCTTTAAAATCTTCCTGTCTTTTAGATAATGTCTGTCTTCAAACTTCGTCCGTCAACTTTAAAAAAGAGTATATATACTTTTTTGATCACTGATCTATCTTAAATCTATACCAAAATAATAAAAAATTGAAATATTTGTTTGTCTTTATCTATGATAGGAAAAAAAAATAACTGCTACAGTATTTAATATAATTACGTTCTTAATTAACTTATTACAGGCATGTTTGTGACAATGTAGGGTTAAACTAATAAACTGATGTTACATGAAAGCCTAAATCCTTACTTATATGTTCAATTTCACCAACACGGCTGCTGCAACTGCTGTTGACAGGCATGTAGTGGTGCTGACTGGTCATCTTGTCCATTTTGCTGTCTAAATCCTGTTCAAAAATTCAATGTTTATATTGCAATAATCTGCCAAAACATACACAATACGGATCTTAACAATATCTCATAACTTAATTTTATAATTAATATATTTTAAACATGCTATGTCAAAATATTAAATAACTACTACTTTTAGAATTTAAAAACTTTCAGTTAAATTCTTTATTTATATGTAAGGGCATTGTTACGACAACAATATTAGAAATTTCTAGACGACCTCAGAAAAATTCTGATATTAACGTTTTAGATCGTTGTTGTAGTTCAAAAAATTATCAATCAAATAAATAAACAAATCAATAAGTACTTACCAGCTGAACTATAATAACATTTGTGAAAATCTTATTAAGACGTAATTCACGAGTTATTTACACAACACTTTTGCGCACTACATTACACTACATTGCGGTCGATAATAATATTCAACTACTTTCCGTAAATACTATTAAATTGTAGTTTAAAACAAATCAACTTATTAATTATAATAGATGTGAAAATATTACACGCACTGACCGTACTTCATGAAAATATGATTTTAGATCTGAGAATTGAGTTTTCAGAGTTTTGACATTTGATCAATTTCTATAGTACAGATTATATAGTTTGTGTCGTGTATATTCACAGTTAATAAATTAATATAATCGAATCAGATTGCAGACAATTCCTTTATAATTACTTAAAGAAATAGATAAAAATATACATTCAAAAGTAAATAGTTAATAATATTGTTTATATTATTTAATAAATAAAAAAAAATGAAACGTAAATAATGAAAAATATAACCTTATGCGTAGAGTCCTTCCTATAAAGTTTTTCTTAGGTATTATTTATTGAGCTACATATTACTTAAAAAGCTCTTAAAACATTATTTTATATATATTATATTACACATATAACATTATATTATATTATATTAGTTGCAATGTGAAATGTGTAACAATTTTTTTTTATAGTTTTATCGTCAGAATTCTATCATGATGAGTAATGTTTTAAAAATTAACTTTATAACGTATTTTAAGATAGAATGTATTACGTTGATTGTAAGTTAAAAAATGTGGTTGAAATCTTAATTTAAAACTTCTAGCAGATAAAAATAATTCAATGTTATATAGGTTAGCTTGCAAGTATTCAAAACATGTAAATTTTAAATTCAAATTACAAATAATGGACTGTAAATTGAAATAAAAAAATCACAAGGATATATGTATCATATAACTTTTTATTTAAAAATTATTATAATTACTGAAAGAAACTGAAGCATTAATTTTTTAGCTGAATAATCGGGCGCCAAAGCTTCGTCATAGATTTGCACGACTGCGATTGGTCTAAAGATTTGATAGTACCAACATAAAAATATCCCTTGTAATTTTGGCTATGTTGTCACAATGATTACCAGTTGTGTAGGCAGGTAAAATTCGTCGCTTTGCTGAATATAAATTATTTTTCTTAAATGGTTTTCAATACGATTATGCTAGTAAAATATTTAGAATATTACCTGTGAACTGTTTCTTCATATATTTACAACAACAGGTAAACAACTAATTATTGTTTTAGTGTTTCAATAACTTTTCTTTTTAAAAGGTTGTGGTTCTGCAAAAGTAGCTGCACAATTGATAGAGCGCGATACTCGCGAAAGAAAAATGTAACGATTATGTACTCATTTTATATTTATCTTGAAAAATACTTTTCTTTTTTGATTATTATAATAATATTTTATTTACTTGTAACTTTTTCTAGATTAGTAAATAATACAAAGATTCAGTGAAGTGCGTTTTTGTTTCACATAACAATATTTTATTTTTATTACATTGCAGGTCATTTAGAATGAATTGTCGAAGATAATAAGGTATCTGTAATGATTTCGGAAATGTTTTTAACGTCGAGAAATGGAGCGACAACATTGTAATACACTTCAAAACTTTGACGAACCAAAAACTGAAATATTAAAAAAAAGATTATTGAAGGCTACGAATACTTCCGTTAGTGTTAATAATCCTCAGAATAGTGCGCATAATGTGCTGTTAAACACATTGCGTGTAAGTTTTTAATATTTAGATCACATGATGCAGTCATAAAATATGCGCCCTCAATGAATTTGTTTGTTACCTTGCAGGCGCCAACATCGAACAGTATGATTGTTACCTCGGTGCAGGCGCCGCAGAGCTCCTTGCCCATAACTCATAATTTAGTTACTCATTCCATTGCCCCTGTGAAAATTCACACAAACACTTCTCCATACCCCCTTCAGCTTTCCACTGTTCATGTGCCAGTTCAGATCCCTGGATCTACTTCTAATATCAATGTACCTGTTCAGTTATCAGGAGCGACCAGTAGTGTACCTTTACAAATAGCCCCCGTCAGTCTTCCCATACAAGTGTCGGGCACAACCAGTGTGCCCGTTCAGTTGCCAGCCGGTGAAACTATTAATGTTCCTCTTCAAATACCAGGCAATCAGAATATTCAGTTGACAGGGCCCACATTGCCGTCTATGCCACTGCTTCAGAATACTCAGCCACTTCATAGTTCTATTATACACTTACACATGGGTTCAAATGCAAGGCCTGCAAACCTAGAAGGTGGTTCAGATATGAATGTGCAAAATACACAAATTATGCCAGATTCAGGAGTCCAAGTGAAAATGAATAACCCTTCAGTATCACAAGGTCAGATGGGTTCAAATTCGGCAATAGTGCAGATTCCCAACTCATCCAGTAGTTCAATTCAGTTGGCTCTCCCAAACTCGGTGAATTCTGGTGCAGTTCAGCTAAGAGGAGCACCAAGAACAGTGCCACATGTTGTCTACATTCAGACTCCTACTGGCCTGAAACCAATGACAAATACAGAGGTCATAAGTCAAGCTAGCACAAGTGGGAATCCTCCTCAAATTATTGTCCGGAGACCTGTAAGTATTTCATTAAATTAAATTTATTATAACTTCGATTTTATTTTATTTAAATATGTACAAATGATTGCTCCAAAATAACTGAATTATTTATTGATGAAAATTTCCACACTTTTATTTATTTTATTATGTTGGTACCTTTCTTTAATGGCTTTATCTATTGTATTTATGCCACACATATATTATTCAATACATCAGAATGGTATGAATAAAAAATGATTACACATCAGGTCTGGGAAACTAAGTTCTGTAGATACAGAGATTAACCAATACTACATAAAATGTATATATAATATATCTGATAATAGTTGTATAGATATTAGGAAATGAAAGATAGAATTAGTCATTGTTCCTTGTGGAATTTTCTCTCTGCTTACATATTTAATATCTGCAACAACACAACAATATCTTTGTTTTAATCACTAAGATTATAATTTGATTGTAATAAAACTTGGTATATTCATCATGTGACTAAAGATTTGTAGTGTTGACAGTTACTCTCGTTAAATTTTAAAATGAGTATAATTTGTAGGAGTAGTGAAGTAATATTCTATTCAATACCAATAACAATTAACACCAAAAACGTGTATTATAGTTTTAAATTCACTCATAAATTATTATTTTTTCATTTATTATTTAGACAAGACAATACAATCATTAAATAAAAAGTTCAAATTCAGTTTTGGAAAGTTCATCTCCATAGCAATTAATTATATATATAAGTATAAGAAAATTATAAACTATAATCCTGTGCTGTGTTTTGTTTTAAAACATGTTGTGATTTGCCTACACAAAAGGTTCATGAGAAACAATTATTAACCTACTTAGTTATCTTATTTTTTTTATATTGAATGTAGTAATAGAGATAAAATCAATTAAGATAACAACACAAGTAAGAGATGATGCAGGAGGGAATAAAGTTAATTAATTCTTTGCAGGTGGCAAACAATTCGAACATTCACTTAATATCAAATGTTGGAAGTAAGCCAAATATAGCACCAAAACTTTCTGGCCAGAAGGGTCTTCAAGGTGCTTCAATTTTGGCTCCCGCTAACACTGCTCAGCCCATTGTTATTCAAAAACCAAAAGGAAATGATAAGATGATGGTCCCTGTCAGCATAGCTCCGGGAACACAGGCCAAACCTACTATCGCCTATCTGAGCTCAGTCAAGAAACCAAACACAAAAAATATATCAGAAAATCAATCTATTCTCATTTCGAGCAATCAGGCTTCAGTGAACACCAACAATCAGAAGCTATTCATAACACCTATGAATATGCCCAAAATTCAGAATACGAAGTTTATATTGCCTGTTACCTTGCCAGCCACTATGTCTACAAAAGGCCCTGTGATTAACCTGCAAATAGCTAATGGACAGATCCAAAATGACCCACAAGGAAATATCACGGTAATGCGGGATACTTCGATGGAATCTTCCGATGTGCCTCCTTTACAACCATTGGGGAAGATTGTGACTATGAATGGGAAAGACTGTTCTGTTCCGCAAAGCCCCAAAGCTGAGAAAGGTTTCACTATATCAATACCCGGCTCGAGAGCCGAGCCGACCGGGGAACAGGGAGAATACACACTATCCATTCCCGAGACTAATGCGTCAATGAACGACGATATTTATACAGTATCTATAGAAGAGGAAGGTGGACAAACGAGGGAAAAATCATTTACTTTAGCAATTCCAGAGAAAGGCAAGAGCCTTCTCAACAAAAATATATTAGATAGAAATGATATGGGACCCGTCACGATAGCGGCTCCGGCGATATTGCGACGCTCGAACTCAGATAATAGTGAAAGGAAGATTAATAATGCTAATATAAAACGCCGGATATCTCTATGTACGGAAAACCTTAATAATAAAAATATTAAACTGACCGCCTCCGTCGCGAAGCTCAACAAGTCGGAAGAACATCTGGAAACAGAAACCAACGATGACCATCGCGTACCGTCGCTGTTCTGCGATGAAAAACTCGACAAGGACCGAGATTCTGACAACGATGATTATAAAGACAAGGCTGACAAAGCCACTTCTAGCGATATCACGTATATCACATTAAAGCGAGAAGACCCGGCGGTCGAGGAGGATCCGCCCGGATTGATATGGAATAATGGAGTGGCCAAGTTGCAAGGGAGCAACATTCACTTTAAAACGAATGAATTCGGTCTCATCGACGTAATCGATAGTAAAGACGAGGGCAGCGCAAAATACCACACTCCTTTAAAACAAAGGATCGACAAGACCAAGGAAAAGAAGTCATCGTCCCCCGAGGACTTGTACCGTTGCGACGGGTGCGGCTGCCACGGAATGGCCGCCGAGTTCATCAACCAGAACTTCTGCAGCGTCGCCTGTCAGACGGAATATCACAAGATAAATCACAAGAAGCGAGATAAAGAAAGAATGGAGCTCGCCAAAAAGAGAAATAAAATGAAGAAATTGCTGATGCGGAAACAGAACGACGCCGAAGCTCTGCAGGACAAGGAGGAGAACAAAAACAGTGAGCCGGAGACGCAGATATCGGAGGTGCTGCTGATGAAGATGAACGAGGAGTCGGCGGAGAACGAGAAGTACCCGTGGATGTGCGGCAAGAACGGGTTCTCGTGGATGCGGTACTTGGACGTGTGTAAGGCGAAAGCGGCGCCGGTGAAGCTGTTCAAGGACCCGTTCCCGTACAATAAGAACGGGTTCAGAGTGGGCATGCGGCTAGAGGCCATAGATCCGATGCACCCGTCGATGTTCTGCGTGGTGTCGGTGGCCGAGGTGCAGGGGTACAGGATGCGGCTACACTTCGACGAGTACCCGGACATATACGACTTCTGGGTGAACGCGGACTCGGTGGACATCTTCCCGGCGGGCTGGTGCGAGAAGAACGGGCGGTCGCTGAAGGCGCCGGGCGGGCTGGCGGGCGCCTTCTCGTGGCCGCTGTACCTGAAGCAGATGCGCGCGGTGGCCGCGCCCAGGCAGCTGTTCCCGCACCTCACCTCCAACACGGTCAGTCCATTTTTCCCACTTATGTAGCAAATTTATACATTTATCTCTGTTTCATTATAATAACGATATTTGCCTTGGGAAACTTAAAAGTTTGTCTCGATAAAATGTGCTGGGAACATTGCATTTTACTCTACTGAGTGTGACCATAGATAATACGTCGAACATTAATATTTTTTAACTGGACTTTCTCCAATGAAACAAATTATTAGTCGACTATATTTAAATTGAAGTCACATTTGTGATATATAATAATATAGTACCAATAACTTTTGTTATATAATGCGAGCAGCAGTAAATAAAGATTGACGTAATAAGATATTGGGTTGTTTAAAAAAAATCGCAAATGTTGTTTGTATGTGTGCGAAGATGGTGAAGCCCAACGGGTTCCGCATCGGCATGAAGCTGGAGGCGGAGGACCGGCACAACGACATGGTGTGCGCGGCCACCATCGCCGACATGCTCGACAACCGGCTGCTCATCAACTTCGACAGCTGGGACGACATGTACGACACCTGGGTAGACCCCACCTCGCCCTACATCCACCCCGTGGGCTGGGCAGAGCAGGCCGGCGTGCAGCTCACGCCGCCCAGCTGTGAGTATCCCACTTATAAATTGCGCTTATAATAGTCGTTTGTGTACTACATATAATAGCATATATAACTTCTCGAAGCGAACCGTTGCGGCCTAATGGCCAGTCAAAAAAATATCTTACATTGGCAGCAACGGTAATATTAATTAATATTTACAGGATATTATTTTGTTTTCCGTCTTTCTGTCTGTTCTTCAATTTTTCAATGGGTATCGAGTTGACATTCTTAACAGTTTACATAAGTTACGCCCCTGAACCAGACAGAACATCAAAACTCAATATTAAAGATTTTTCAATTTGCTATATACCTACGATTAATTCAACGTAAAATCGCGAGCGCCCGTCGCTGGTCCAAATATTTTGACATATTTATTCTTAATGAAGGTCTAAGTCATCAATCGTGAAGTCACCTTGCGGGTTCCGCATATCATGTATTTTCGTACGTTACCGCTATTATTAGTACTTGAAGTCTTGTTCTGCTAATTTGATGACCAACGGCGCTTAGTAGACGATATACTTTCTAATTTTTAGTTTAATTTCATATAATTTTAATTAATTAAAGTAAGTTAATTACAATCGTAGAGCGTAGAGCAATTTTTATTTTTGATTGTTATGAATTAATAAATTTCTCGATGTACAGTCGAATACGAAAGTAATCTTAACGCAAAAAAATACACAACAACACAACGCTTAAATATTTTATTGATTGATACTAATTGTATGATTATTCAAAGTCGCGATACTGTTTGAACCTTTTGGACATCTCAAGTCTTAACGATGTTTAAGTGTAGTTTAGTATAGTGTGTTATAAACTTTAGAGAATGGTTTCAATGAATAACTGGAAACATATTTTTTAGTATATGGGTGTTCAAATGACAAAAGTTAAAATGACGTTAATTATTTATATGACTTAAACTTATTGATACAAAGCTTTATTATTAATTATTATCTTTATAAGTTAGCGCAATTATTTGATGCTACTTTCCCAACTTCTCCATAGAACTACCATTGTACCATTACAATCTCGGTACTAAATTTTCTCAACGTCAGACTACGGTTTGATAGAATTTCGAATTTTTCAATTAAGTAGGATTATTAAAAAGTAGGAATCCTTTAATTTTATAACGACTCTATAATTAAAGAAATGTTATACGTAATAGTATTTTTATTTTATTTTTTGTATGATTATAATAGTAAGTGATACGTGACTGTCGAGCAAAAAAATGTCGTTGGGTGACCTCGCGAACTTCAACTTGATTTTTTCATATTACAATTTTAATGTATATGTTTTTACTTAAACAATTATAAAGAGGCGTATTTTGAAAGTTAATAAGATAGTACGACTGTTATATCGTATTTTGTTTAACTGATTTAGTATGTTTATTGATAGAAAGTAGAAACCAATTTTTCTTAATGTCTAAGTTAAATCGGATATTACGGCGACAAAACCATACATACAAAAACTCTTAATAATACGTCAAAATCATTCATACACACAACAAAATATATTAAATGATATATCACGTCAGTACACAACAATATATCCTTAACATTATCACGTAAAACCATCGACTACATATCCAATAGACGCCTAATTGTTCATTATTGTGTATGAAACCATTTCTGTCAACTTCCTGAGGTATGAGGAAGCGGGGATCTGCGCTCTGATTGGCCCCGCCAAGGTCAAGGGGCGTCGACAAAAAGGATTTAGGGACGGGACAGGTGTAATTAATAAATCATAAGTTATCGATAACATATTTTGTATTAACTAAACATAATTTAGTTTTAAAATTATAAAAAGAGAATCAGTAAAGTGTAAAAATTGCGATATTTTTACTTTATAACGTTACGTAAAAATATAATTTAAATAAACAATGTGCCCAATTGTTGAAAATTGTAATATGAAAACGGGGCTTTATAATGAAAGTCAGTCATTAAAGTACATATTTTTAAAATCATAACATAAATGTTTCCATAAAATGGTTACCTTCGTATTGGCTTTATGGGTTTAATAAATCAACAATTTTTTTTGTCGATGTAATTGGTTTGCACCTAATGGTACAACACTTGTTTGATTACTAGAGAAAGAGATAGTATAAAAATGTATGGTTGTGAGAAAGGGATAGAATTATAAAAACATCAACGCGTTCATTTCAAATGTGCAAACTTTCTTAGACCAACCAGTGTAAGGTGAACTCCGATAGTTAGAAATTGTTTGTATTAGTATGTAATTATTAACTAACCGATGAAATGTTATTCCATCTTTCTTTATATTGGACGTACGGCTATCTTTTCCACACCATTTTATTGTACACATGGGCATTTTAAGTTCGGTTTATAAATATTTATCTAAAGAAACGCGGAAGTGTTTACGGCTCAAGACTTTGGTCGAAACTGATATGAACATTTGAAGTAACCACTTACATAAGAACAATTCATCATATGTGTTGACAGACATCAGTCGCCTATTATGCGGCGTCTATTCGATATGTGGTCGATGCGTAAAACTGAGTTTAAACAAAATGGAGGATATATATTTACTTGTTTGGTTATGCTGTTATGACTTGAGTCTTGAATACAAGTCAGTATAAGGCACTAAGGCAGTCGTCGTTCGGTCGCAGGCCGCGGCTGACGTGTCTCGTGTATACACTATACAATGTAAGAGTAATGCGAGTTTAGCAGTATCGGGAATGGACTAGCTAAGGACTGATAAGATAGTACGTACTCCGCCAGGACTCTGCGCTCCTGGTACTTTGTATCAACTTTTATATGACAAAGTTTGCTATAATAATTAAATTATGCGTTTTAACTTATGAAAATTTCTAATAAATGTTGCGTAAATAAGATCGCTGAATGATTAAAAAGTAGGGAATTTAAAATAAAAGCATTATGGGTAAAAATTCTGTTAACATGATAAAGGGATGTGAAATTCGACCCCGGTGACGGTAAAATGGGGTTTCTTCGTGTGTCACGATCGAGGTAAATATTTACCGATAAACTAATTTAAATTTAAGCTAAGGATAACGATAACGGTAGAGTAATTAAAACATAATTACAAAAAATCAACATTTAACAACTACGAAAATAAAGTCGTTTGCATAATTATCCATTGGCGTGTTCGTTGGTTACTTTAAACATAACAATGAGACTTTTAGTGTAATTTAAGTATTTTAGTGCGGTCATTCTTATCAAGAATCTACGTATTAAGATTAGATTTATATATATTTCAATATGTGTCTCTATTATTATAGAGTTAAGTCACTGACATTGTATATCTCTTCATATGCTGTACAGATTTGGATAATCATTTAATTTGAACTAATGGGAAGCTTTTTGTACGAATAAAAACCACGAGGAAAGATCAACATTTAGTTTCTGTAAGAGCAGCATATTTATTTAAATATTTTTGAAAGTTTTCGTCAAAGTGTACTCAAATTATCAACATTTTTTGAATTAACATAAATATTGACTTTTGATAAGAACTCTCGATGTCACGTCTAGGTAACCGATAGTGAAATTGTAGAATTAAGGAACATGTTAACGTTTGAACGTTGTAAACTTACGAACGAAAGGAATTATCCTCGACCTTCATTATGTTTCGATTTTAAGAAGCTTTATATTTGTTTAGTTACGAATAAATATCATAAGCGCGATTCAGGACTGCGCTATATATAGTTGTTTCGCCTAGAGCACGTGTACGTGTCATGTACTAGGAGTATTTTGAAAAAAAATACCCAGAATGAAGTAGTTCTAAATATGATTGCTTTCAAAGAAACTACATTTTCGACTTTATAGTATTAACTGAGTCTTGCTACCTGCTTTTCCAAGTACCTATTTATTATTAAAATAGTCTTATGTATGCGATTTAATTCCAAACTATTCTTTATAATATCAGTGAATATGATTGTAAAAACTCCAATACAAGTGTACACACACAATAAAGGCTAATCGGCCCTACGAAGCCCGCAAGTGGGCCTGTCCTCGACTCTACCTTATATAACGATACTTATTGAAATTCGCACCGACCGCAGCGCCGCGCCAACTCGTCCAACGCGTACCAATTAATATTTTTAATTATTTTCATTGAGGCTCTTTCAATAATTACTATGAAACTGTTTTCTTCGTATTTAGAAGAATTCGTTACATATTACTATAGGTACTTATGCAAGGCCTTTCTTACTTTTTAAGTACTATAACTTTAAAAGCTTTCTTTGCAAATGTGCTATTTAATTATACATTTTTAAATTGACCAAAGTAATTAAAATTTGCTTGATATTTATTTTATTCATAATTTGTCCTGAAGTATTCTAAACAAACGAGTAAGTGGTCATCGTCACCCATGAACTCTCGTAGTTCGCTATAAAAAAGGATTGTTAATATGCCCAACGAAGTGGACACGGGTCAGCTAGTATACCAATAAAAATAAACGTGTCATCAATTTGCAGTCTTCAAGGATCCGGAGTCGTTCTCATGGGACGCGTACCTCGCGGACACGATGTCGAGCGCGGCGCCGCCCCGCGCCTTCAAGCCGCGCGCGCCCATGGGCTTCAAGCCCGGCATGAAGCTCGAGGTGGTCGATAAGAGGGTGAGCTATATGAACCATTAAGTACCCACCATTTAGTATATATTTAATAATAATTTATGCCTTAGGATGCATTATTTTAGAACAGCGCCATCTAGTTTCACGCTTAGAGGTGTTGGGCTACCAGATAACGAATAAGATACACGTAGTACGCGTCATTTATGTTTAGCGATTGACGAGAACAGCTGTGCATCGGTAGAATCGCGCACGTAATTGTTGTATTGGTGCGAGAAAGACAACACGACTGGGACAACCAATCAACGCTCGCGCACACGACGATCACGCGCCCGCGCGCCGCGCCGCTACCTCGATACCCTTATTTTTGACTTCTGCGCAGGTCAGCGCTAAAGATTCGTGACGCGTACTATACATAATTTTCTTTTGTATACACATAATATATGTATACAAATAATGACATGTACATACATATAATACATAAAAACACCCAGATCTCAGAAAGATATAAATATATTTCTATAAACTTAGAAATAGCCATACTACCTGTATAGGTCAAAATAATTTTACATAACCATACAGATAATTAAAAATATTTTTAATCGATTTCATTATCTGTGAGTTATTTTTCCTTTGTTCTCTCCCCGCTCTCTTATGTCTTCCTATTGTTTTTATTCTCTATCTCTGTCTAGGAGATGCCTTTTATATATTTTGCCATGATCATAATAAAGTAATTAATTATTGATATGCAAATCAGGTGCCGTTCCTGATCCGCGTGGCGACGGTGAGCGCGGTGCGCGGGCACCAGGTGCGCGTGTCGTACGACGGGTGGCCCGACGAGCTGGCGCACTGGCTCGACGACGACTCGCCGGACATCCACCCCGTCGGCTGGTGCCTCAAGACCGGCCATCCTTTAGAGCCTCCCCTGAGTACGTATAAATAGAGGCTACATTGATGAAGTTTAAACTTAGTACAATGTCAATGTCAGTGATATTTTTAGTTTATTAATCGGAAACATGACCGAAATTGTCTAATTTGCTCGGAATGGTCCTGCTATTATTATAAATAACATTTTTGTAGGAACATACAAACAACACAGAGCCCTTTGGAGCTCAGGGCTCCAGTCAGATTCTTATGCGAGTACTGGGTCACCAAATAAACGATAATTTTAACTTCATAAATTCTTCAGTAGAAAGTCCGTAAAAAAGTAGTAAAACCCGTTAAAGGATTAATATTAATAAACGTATGTAATGTCTGCAGCGGCGGAGGAGCTGCGCGTGGTGGGCCCGTGCGGCGTGGGCGGGTGCCGCGGGCTGGGCTCGGTGCGCGGCGGCGCGCTCAAGCAGCACGCGGCCGCCTCCGCCTGCCCCTACCGCGCGCCGCGCACGCCCGCGCTGCCCGAGCGGCTCGCGCACAGGTGCGTGCCATCACTACTATTTCTTATTTATTTATTTAAAACACTCTATTGTACATAAAAAAAACGATAACAGTATACAGATAAAAAGAGTAAGAAATGCACATAAGGCGACCTAATAGCTACATAGCGATCTCTGCCAGGCAACCTGAAAGAGAATACATAATTATAATCAATAAATTACATGAACTACATTACGTGGACGACAATTATTTAAGTAACGTAACGTAATATGTACTTTTATAATATTTTTATTAATAACTTATTGTAGGTCGCAAAGCAAATCAGTGAAATCCATCCATTCGAGCACACCAACCAGCGACACACCGAGGGAAAAGTACGTATTTTTTAAATTAATTTTTTAGCATTTTACCATCGAAACTCTAAAACGTAGTTATGAAGTACGATCAATGTAAAATACTCGAAAAACATAATATTTAATATATGCACATACATAATATATAAAATGTGCATTAAAATAGCTTCTTGGCCTAACATATCTTTAATTGCAAATTTTCTACATATTTATCTATTTATGGTTTATCACACAGACTGCCCCGAGGACGACCTCCTAAACATAAAAGGGTGGAGGAAGTTGCCAAAGCTGAACCGGTAAGTTAGAAAAACTATCATTATTTAATTATTTTCTGTGTATAATATTCAGAGTATGTATAAGATTTCTGTGTATAAGATCATATAGATCCCCTTAATATTATAGTTTTTGTAGACGTAATAGTTAAACCTTTGCCTAAAAGAAATCGCTATTCGAAATATCGATTTTTTTTATAAACATCATTCATCATTACATTTATACGTTCAGGTGTCAGATGAGGAGTCGGTCTCCAGCGGCGGCGGCAAGCGGTGGCGTGGATCTAACAATGTCCCAGCTGACAATGAGGTGGCTGATACCAGGGCAAGGCACCGTGACTCTATAGAACCCCTTGTACCAAGAGCCCTTATAGCACATCATCTTGCTGAGCTTGCATTGTGTCCAGATCCTTCCCTGTGGACTCAGGTGAGATTTTGTAACTTTAAAATATTATAAATATGTTGAATTCATGTGATTGATAGTTTTAATCTATTGAATTAAGCACTTATAGTGTTAGTGTTACTCACAAAAAACTGATTTTGCGCAATCAAAACTAATGTTTACATAAAAGACTTAACAAAATGTGAACATTCACAGTTAAATACCATTTTTTCTTTTTGCTAACAGAAAGAGGTAGCAGCCCTTCTATCTCGGATAGCAGGGGCGGCTGTTGGTGCAGCCGCAGCAGCAGCCAGGCTCACTGGAGCCGAGCTTCTGATGGCGTCGTGTGAAGAACTAGTCCACTGTCTGCGGCTCCGGCTCGGGCCAGCGGTCAAAGTGTATGCGACCGTCCGCCATCTCAGAGAGAGGCTCTGATCGCGGCGTCTCGCGCACACACGCGCCATCTCCATCATCATGTGAACTTACTAGTGTAGTGATAAAACTATAATGAATTACTAAAATGTTATAAGTGATGTGTGAATATTATTGTGTTGCATATTTTGCTTGTGCCCAATAAGACTGACTTGCAAGTATTTTTTTAAAGTGCTTCATATGATTTGCCTGAAATAGTGCTATTGATTATTCAAGTTAGAAATATTTTTGGACATTGAAGTTATTTTTGTAAAAACAGAAACTGTTATAAGTTCTCAATGCATGTTTGTGGAGAGACAATTGCTGGTAATACTTTTTTTGTCAAAACTGAAGTAATGAGATAGTGACCAAGTTGGTGAATAGAAAAAACTTTTCTGTGCATGTGAAATTTGTGTTTAAAAGCTTATTACAGACTTAAAGAGACTACAAAATGCACTTTATTAGTTGGCTCCATTAAAAACAATCTCTGTGTCAAATCAACTATACAAATAAATGGACAATATCATTGTAATATAAGGAAATCTAAATAATTATTTGCTGGGTTCTGCAAATTATGAAATATGACAAGCACAAAATGAGTCTATTTTGCGGTTGTGAAAAAAAATCACTTATCTTAAATTATACATTGAATTGTTTTTCCCAAAACATTATTGTAATATGGTAATTATAAGTAAAATACATATGAGAACTCATGTATGGTTATTTAATGTAATATTATATTTCAATCAGAAAAATATTCTAAATGTTATATAATGTAACATCAAAATCATTTTCTTTACTTTAGATCAAACTGTATAAGTATTTTTTATGCAAAACTTGTACCATATATACTAGTCATAGCCAAGTAGATAATCAGTTTAATAGTCAATCAGTAAACATTAAAACTATTAAATCATCAGGCATACATTATTGCATTTACAGCCATTATTAAGTTCAGGAATGAGTTTTTTTTTTATTTAAATCAAACGTATAAGACATATTTGTGCAAAAACCAAAGATATAGCTAACAAAAATCGAAATTATTTTGTGAATTGTAAATATGTGTAAATAATGTTTTTGTACATATAATAATACATTGTGTCATATATAATTGTACATAATTAGTTAAATATCATATTTTGTAATATTAATACTGATATAAGATAAATATTTATGCATAGTCTATGAGCAAAAATATATAAATGTACTCCTCATCCTTTGTAGTTTTTGATGTCTTGATAATTTGCTCATTTGTTTTTATTTTTAATATAAGGGAAATATTTGGTTTATTATTTAACTGTGAAATTATGAGTGGTTTGTCTCAATTGATATTATCAACAGTAATGTTCATGTCTTAATGAATTATGTTTCTTAAGTCTATTTCTTAGCAATTATTGATGTAGCAAAGTATTATTTGGTTTTTATGAAATTTATATACATTTTAATTTGGGAATTCAGGTAATATATATGTCTAAAATGATAATTTACTTAAAGTTGGTTAAGGATAATAAAACTAATATATTATGTATTAAATAGAATAAGTTTTTTGTTAGAGGCAAGTCTATTTTTGTTGAACTGTGTAAATAGAATTTCTGTAAGTGTTTTTATATCGGCAATGTACAGAACTGTGGTTATAGAGTAAAATAAGTTTTTACACTTCTAGCACTAAATGTGCCAACAATTTGGCATTGTATGTAAACTGTTGTTCTTTATTGAATAAATTTTTGTGAAAAGACCCAGTATATGCTTTTCCTGTGTAAGGACCGTGTCCTCCAATTCCATTTGTAGTTTTAGTACAAATAACCACTATAAAGACTACAAATTATAGAGCAGAATAAATAAACGTATTTGGAGAAATGCTAAGATTTCTCACACAAATTAACTAATGCGCCGAATTCTATATCGCGCTTATGACATTTATTCGGCACAAATACAGAATCGAAAATGGCATATAAAAAAATTCTTAACATAGAACCATTTCGGCGTAACGGCAGTCTGTGGTACAACTGGTCTGGAGGAACACCCCTTTGGTTCAGGAAAATTGTGATATACATACTGTGTAGTACTTCCTTTCCTTTGTAATAAATTATGGCAAAGTGCCAGAGGTCGTTTATACGCGCAATACTTTAAAAAAGAAAAACCTCTTGTCAATGTCACTACGTACTGAATTTGACAATGACATTATTTATTTTAAAACATACCTATTGACTATTCAAAAATCAAAATAAATAAAAAAGCCGGCGCGCGCAGTTATTGATATTTTATTGGCATAATGTATGTTGCTAATATTTTAGCATCTTTGTAAAAATTATGTTTCTACTAATATTGTTTAAATAAGTTACAAAATATCTTTTTATGAATCCTAATCTTATCACCTGCGTTAACTTAAAAATGATGCTTGTTTTTTCGTTCATCGCTTTTGTATTATTTTCAAGTGTTTTATGTAGTGATGGAGATAGATCTCCGTTTTACAATCATTGCGTTAGAAATTGTGTAAAAGCCAATTGTACGATGGGTAAGTTTTACACATAGAACAATTTTGATAAATAAAATCAGGGCGACGTTGGGTTCCATCAAAGGGCCTATATCCATTCATTAAAGTTATTTATTTTCGTAGAGAATACGTTTAAGCCAAATGCATCTTTCCATCAAGACATTGGAAGTAAATTATTGTTATGGAGTTGTCGCGACGAATGTAAATACACATGTATGTGGAGGACTGTTGATGGATTCAGAGAAAGAGGATTTGATGTGCCCAAATTTCATGGCAAGGTATAATAATTTTAGCCTAATTAGAAAAAAAAGGTCTCTTAAGAATTACATGTTCAAGCTTAAGAGTATTTACCTAGTTCTATTAAGATTTTACAACATGGACAGTAATAGATTGCTGCAAATTAATTTTTTTATAACAAATTTACAGCCAAAACTTACATATTATTAAAAATAAATCTGGCTCCAGAGATAAAAAATCGACAAACTGGTAGTTTGTATATCATTAGTACAATTTTAATTTAACAAAATGATGACTAAAAATTTTTAAGGTGTAAGTTAATGAGTATTTTGTAAATACTTATTTGATCCCCTACAATAAAAACTTTAATGAGGTGAGAAGAGGGCATAATGTTTGCTCCACAGCTAGATTCAGGACTACATTTGCGAGGAAATTCTCCTGTTTCCGGGGTAGTTACCTTTACAATAAACTAAATAAAATCATCAAATTCTTCTCATTAAACAAGCACAAATGTAAAAATAAAACTATAAATTGGCTACTGACTCAAAATTATGAATTAACAGAAAAATTATTATCTTTGCACTAAATTATCTTACATAACACACACTAACTGACACTAATTCATACACACTAACACATACACACAACCTCATACACAACACCAATTCATTAATAAAAAAGTAAATGTCCTAAGTCTTAGGTGGGAGCATAGAGTTCCGTAACACAGGTTTGTTCCTAGTACGGACTCTAGTCTCTTACAAAGGTTTTTTTTTATTGTTATTTCTGTTAATGTGTTTGTGATATTGATGTTGCCTTTGTTAAGAGAAAATAAATGATTATTATTATTATTATTTTGTTGCTACTGATATATTTTTAACATGTAAAAAAGACAGTAAAGCTCTTTAACAATATTAGTATAGAAAAATTAAGAATGTTACTGCCTTAAAACACTAATAATAATAATAAACTATTTTTATAAAATGTTTCAGTGGCCATTTAGGAAAATCTTTGGGGTACAAGAGCCATCTTCAGCATTTGCATCTCTCTTAAACCTAGCTGTACATATCTACATGTACAGTGAAATTGTGCATTTGTTTCCATCTAAACGAACACCCATAGTACTTTTTTGGCATGTTTTTGCTGGTGTGAGTATAATTATTAATTATTATAGCGTTTCAAGCAGCTTTTTTGAGTAATTTGCACTACAGAACAAGAGTTTGCAAGGATCGTAATTGTGTTAAGCTAGTGAACAAGTTCTTAGCACAATTCTCATTATATTAAAGCAAATAATATGAATCCAAGCTAAGTAAAAATGCATAATTTTTTAAAGAATCATCATTAAAAATAAATTTGAAAAACTCTAAAATGAAAAATATTATTTGGAGTAAAATCGGATAATTGGGAGTGTATTTTTTGTTGTAGGTATGTATGAATGCATGGATCTGGTCCATGATATTCCACTCCAGAGACAACTTTTTTACTGAGTTCATGGACTATGCATGTGCATTATCTATGGTTATGAGTTTGTTTGTGGCTGCTGTTATAAGGTAATTTGTTTTATTTGTCTTTGAAACTATAAATTGATAAATTTATAAGGGTTCAATGGTGGATCCATAGGGGCATGACTAGTTTCAGGACTTAGGTAAAATACTAATTGAACATAAATATTTTATTTACACATTTTGTCATTAGTACAATAAAGAAAAGACACTACTTTTTAGGGCCAAAGCTGGATCCACTCTTGTATAGTTTTCATGTGAGTTGGTATTTGACGAAATCTTAGTAATAATTTATGACAACTCAAAGACTTACTAACACTACCCAAATTTCCACTAATTCTTTAATGTATGAAAAATAGTTACAAAATTTTATATTCTTCGCAGGGTATTTCATAAAAGAAGAAAAATAGCGGCCACAGTGTTGCTGGCAACACTATTCTACTACGTAGAGCATGCGCGGTACCTCTACACTGGTCGAATTGACTATGACTACAATATGCACGTCAATCTCTTCTTTGGTAAGAGATTATATATCTCATAATAAGTGTAAAATTCCCTTCCCTCAATTTATACTCAATACCTAAATTATAAAGCGTCGGTAGGATCTACGATCTAGTTAGTATGGGCAAAATGAAACTTGTACCATGTATATGTCGCAGGCGGATTGTATAATCCGCCGTATTACATTACGGCTAGCTGTTTTAGAAAACAGGGCCGTTTTGCGGCGGTTCAACGTTCAGCCGTATTGTCTTGCGTAGTTTTTGTATCATTATAAATTCTTTTATTCTTATTATTTTTTTATCATTGTCATAGTTTTTGTTACATTATAAACAGAACTTGATTACTCAGCTTTATTTTTATTAAATTAGGTCAGGTTAGGTTAGTTTTGTATTATTATAAAAAAAACTTGAATACTCAGCCTCATTTTTATTAAAGATGAGTAAATAGAGCGGTTTTATTAGTAGCGGTGGTAGGCTTTTTTATTTAGTCTTTTTTAAACTGAACTGGGCAACAAAGAATATAGAGTCAGTACTACATGTAGTGTCTCACAGCATTTACCTCACTTCAAGAGCAGTTTATTTATTTATTTAAAAGGGGTCGCCCTTAAATATAGAGTTACGCAAAAGACAAGATTTGCAAATTTAATAATGCCGTCACAATTAGAGGCGTCCACAATATACACATAATTCAAATATAATTTATAAAAATATAGATTATTTATATGTATGTAACATATACAATTATTTAACTATCATGGTTGATGTCAATAAGGGCACTGCATGTGTTTATGACTTTAGTCATTCTAACAACGGGTGAATTGGCCCTGACGACTGTCATTGAGAGAGGTGGGTACAATGGGGTCATGCTATATCGTGGATACCTAGCCGGCGCACGGAACCCGAAAAGACTGAGTAACGCTGGGCATTCAATTTTATTTGTCATTACCTTGTATGTGAATATAGTTTTATCATTGAAACTTTCTATTTGTGCTTGGATACTCAATGCAAATTGTTTTTCTTCAGGCGTGCTAGGATCCACAATCTGGTTGATCTGGGCTATTATAAACTACATAGCAGGTAGACACTACGTGTGGCGACTAATAGCATTTACTATCCTCTCTGGGGCGGTGCTATCATTGGAGCTGTTGGACTTTCCCCCCAAATTCGAGTGGGACGCGCATGCGCTCTGGCATTTGAGTACTGCGCCGTTACCCGTGTTGTTTTATAGGTGTGTATGAACTGTTTTAACATATTTTTTTCGGTCTAGTAGTTTAGTACAGTACCCAGTGTGGTAAAAATAAAAAAATGAATTGAGAAAAATGTGTCGTTTTAAATTTTTTATTTTTTTAGTTTTAATTAAAAAATATTTTTGCAGATTTGTAATTGACGACCTTAACTATCTGAAAAGCACACTGCCAGGAGAAAAAACTAGCTTAAAAACTACATAAAGTCTGTATTTATTATCTTCTTTTAAGTAATAATAAAAAGACTCCAAAAACATACAGGAATTTTATTTCAACCTCACTGACAGATACATTATACAGTATTGAATTACAAAATACAAAAAAAATGTCACAGCAATTTGGACGTAAAAAAACAAACATGAGTAATCAATTTTCTAATATTAAATTCTTGAACCTTTCACCACAACGACATTTTAATAATTTATGTTTCTTGAGAAAATTCATTTTTTCTTTTCCAACATTTTCTTCGATATTAGTTCTAAGTCCGTGTAAATCTTGATCGATATTTTTACTCAACGTGTCTTCCATAGCGACACTACGCACTTCGTAACTCTTTCTATAAGGAGAGTAATAATGTTTATTTCTTAGCGATCGACTAGTTCCCGGCTTTCCAGAATAGTCTTGCTTTTCTTGAAACGTTTCGGCCCACTGCCGTCTCTCCTCTTGCTCCATGTATGGGGACGTCCTCATTCTTTTACCATTTAGTTGTATATTAATTGGTGGTTTTTGTACTTGCTTCGCGGGTATGGAGCCATGGTATTGTGACTGTGTTTGTGACTGTTGAATGCTTTCACTGTACGTCTCGTATTCGTCAGTCTCGCTTTCTTCTGATGATTCATCCTCTTTTTCCTCTCCACTAGGTATTCTACGTCTTCTTAACTTCTTGACCGATTTGAAGAATCGCTTAAACAGTCCGACCTTTTGTTTGGTTACCTGTAAAATAACAATGCGTCATTTAAGATGTTACTAGAAAAAGGAAATACGGTTTTTTATACAAATACCTAACCTTATCGCCTTCAGTGCTTGGTAACGCTGTATTTTCACTTTCCTCTTCATTGCTCGATTCTTCTGTTTCTTCAAGCGCAAGGGCGTCGGTTTTAGAACGCCGGGGGACATTTCTTTCTTCTAATCTATAAAGATTAAATTGCCTATTGGATTTTCTGCTCGTTCTTTTATTAACTTCCACTGTAGCAGTTTCTGTCGTCACGTTTCTATATTCAGACTGCGAACTCGTTTCAGTATAATGCGGTGACGGTGAAGCAGTCTCAGTAGCGGATGATAAAAATGCTTCAATTTTCTTATTCGACTTTATAATATCAGATGCAATAGTACTCAGTCCATCTTTCGTCTGAGATTTGATTGTTGAAATATCTTCAGAAGATCTTAAACCAACGTAATCGCTTTTAGAACTATCCTTAGTAGGATAGTCCATGTTTAACACGACGGATTTGTAGATATCTTTGATCAAGTTGTTTCTTTCCTTGCTAGTTGACTGGAAAGTATTGGCATCGGTGTTAATTGCTGTATTCACTGGTACATTATGTGGCGAAGGCGGAGTTACACTGTTGGGTCTGTTCTGGCAGGCACTTGGATGTCTATGACAAGGGTTTAACAGGTATTGAAGGTTTTGCATACATTTTGTGTGTTGATATGGGAAACTGGAATAGCATAATGGAGCTGAAGGCAAGTGGGGAGTGTACGGAGTGAAGTAAGAATTGGCAGCGTTATGGGATGTATTATAGGTTAAGCTATGCAAAAGCGTGGAGCATCCTGGCATGTTATTCTGTGACGACCCTTTTTGCACAATCGCATCCTTCTTCGGCGTTTCTTCTTTATTCAATTGTGTATTTGTTTTCACTTCGGCCAAGACCGATTGTAATATACTTTTAATTTGTTCGAGCATTTCTGTGTTAGTGTCATTTAGTAGATCGACTCCAAGCTGTATACTCTTACACTTTTTTATTTGACTATCATTCGAATCTATTTGCAGAGCTTGATTTTCTTTTAGGCGAGGCATTGGAGTAGGTTTTTTTCTTATTATTTCGAAATTTTTAATTTGTATTGGAACGGTAGGTTTTGTATAGACAAATCCACATTCGACAGAACATGATTTTGAAGTATCTTCATTCATGTTATTACATAAGTTAATAAGCCTCTGCCGTTTCGAGTTAGATAGCAATTTGCGATGGCTTTCTATTCTAGGTTCAGTCTGTTTGTAGTATCTGTGCTTTGTTGGTATTTCAGCTCGATAACTCATCGATATTGGATTAATTCGATGCTTGGTACGAATAGTTTCAGGCCAACAATTGATGTCTATATAATTTTTAGTTTTCTCTTTTGATATTTCGTGCTTATTTTTATTTGTAATTTCTTTAACAGGCACAATATCATATAAATCAGAATCGTAATAGGTTTTGGTACTACTCGTATAGTCTGCTGCGCGTGATTGGCCCGAGTCAACTAAATAGTTAAAATTTTTCCCCATATAGTCATCGACATTTTGAAACCTACCATGGCAGCAGGAACAAACATCAGAGTCGTATCTAATTGGGTTTGCTAGGTCTCTGCATACAGGTCTTGAAAATGCACTTGTATCAGAATATTCTTCTACACCGTATTTAGGATCATATTGCTTCCGCATTACATGGGATAGATGTGCGCTTAGAACATTTCTTTTATGTGTAGCTACTACTGTATGTGGCATATAAGTTGGATTCATATCAATAAACGGTATATGAGAAGTTTCTGCGTAGTAAACTAATTGATTGTTTGGTCTGCACCCTTCTTTATTGGTTTTCTTTTTTCTTCGTCTAAAGAAACCTTTGCCTTTGTCAGGTTTTTGTTCCGTAGTCTTTTTATTTCGTTGATTCAAACATTCCGAATCTCCCTTTTGTTCCGCGAGCGACAGAGAGGAAAACACAAAAGAGATATTTGATTCTTTCGGGATCAATGTAGAATTATCGCATTGGGACGAACGCGGTGATCTTCTGAGTTTAGTCTTGGAGCCACTGCGGCATAAACTTATAGAATTCTCTATTGCTGTGTTAAACACTCCGGTAGATTTTCCACCTTTGCAAGAAGGGCAAGGCACACAACTGCTTTTATTTGATTTGTCTTTATCTTTCTTTGCATCATGTAACTCCTTTTCGAGGCTTATTATTTTTTGTTGGAGATCAGTTACGTCGATGGGAATGCACGAAATTATTTTGACTTCCGTTTGTGATGGGGTGTTTCCTAAGGTACATTAAAAACATTTAACATATATAATACTTATTTGGCGACGTTGCTACGGTACCACTCACGATATTAACAAGGACGTACCTAAATTAAAGGCAACTCTTCGTAAAAAGTTTTCTATGCCCTTAAAACGTTGTTTGCAAGTTCTTGGTATATCTGCATCGCACATTACGACTTCTGATAAAATCTTCCTTACTTGGAACAGCTTTCATTAACTTGACCTTTTTATTGAAATGTATTGGAAAGTATTAGTATTTAAAACATTAAATTAAGTTTTCTGGATTGTACTACATCCGAGACTATTTTGTAATAAAATTTAAACGGAAACTTTATTACACCAAAGATTTTAAGGTATTCAAAGAAGTAAAAAGAATGACAATGTACTGTTATATTTTTTTTTCTTCTTAGCATGCTGCCTTGCCTTTTTTTAAATCAGATTTAGTAGGAAAGAGTATTTAATATTACACAATTTTAACTTTGCTTGGCATTGTAACAAAGTGTACAGACACTACCTTCCAGAGTCATCCTATTCTTTACATGATATAGTTTAGTGATACGCAATGCACAGTTTACAGGTTACTTAATAATATATCAATGAGTAAAATATCTCCGAAAATACTTATTACTTGTGGTCCATATGGCCTGAACTCTTAAGGGTTTTAACGTGTACGTATATCAAATGGTCATGACTTTTATAGTCTTGTTTAGTTTTAAAACTTTTTAAAAATAAAACCATCGAATGCTTTAAAATACATTTATACGCAATACAACGACAAACACTTGTAATTACTTTGTAAAACACGATACAAAACAAAACTCACTTTAATTTTATCAAAAACTCACGTCTCACTATATAAACATGCGAGGTCTATACATTTTGGGTGGGTCACCAAAACTGGACTTATCTTTACCTAGCAAGGTACGAACGATCAGATTTCTTGGAGAGAAGGGATTTCTTTTATAAAACAGCTTTTTTATCATCGCATTTCTAAATTTCATATCTCCTTCGGCTAACTGCTTTTGCGTTTTCATAGAAAACTTTACGGGATCTGAGTTACTACTAGCGAGTCTTGCTTTCTCTTGCAGAGATTTCCAATTAAACATAGGTGTCTTTTCTTTGGGAGTCTGAGTTGAGAAAGTATGTTGCTTTCGAGCTTGCTGAATCATATGCATCGCCATCTGCTGCTGCGTGGCCGGTGGCTGAATATTCTTCTTGAATTTTTGAAATATTGACACCTTTCGGTCGCTCTGTGTGCCGGTGCTTTTGACTTCGATCTCTTTTAAACACAGAGGCACCTGTGGATGAACTTGGGGATGTGCTTGCGGTGGTGGTGATGGGATGTTATGATAATGAGGATCGTAGTCGTACTTGCAGCACGGTGGCGCAGCTCTGGGTTGAGGGAGATAGTGATGTGGAGTAGAATGGTCGTGTAAATGAGGGCCGTGCTTGCAAACATCATATGGAGCTCTCGGGCCATGTGTTTCATCACCATATGCATGTCTATGAGGCATATCATGCACATGGCAAAATCTAGGGTCAGGGATAGGTGGTGGACGAAAGTATTCTTGACCGTGGACGGAATAGTCAATAATATTTTGCTGAAAAGGTGGCTTATGTTTTGGCTTTACATTAACTTCTACCGTACTCTCGCTTTCACTAACTTCCTCTATAACGTCCCTCTTTTTACGTTTGAATAGGCCAATCCTGCGAAGCATCTTAGAGAATTTGTGCTTCTTGCCCTGTAAAAAATGTAATGAGTATAATATTATAGAGGATTTGTATATGGCGTGAGTAACATTAGCAATTATACCTTTTCAATGGATTCCTTGTCGAGTTCAGATTCAGATGATGACTCTGATACTTCTAAACTGAGTTTTTCTAGAACAGTATCAGAGTAGCTTGGATTAGTTGTGGAGTAGCAAGTGGCGGTTGTCAATCTGGAGCCTATCGCTTCACAGCTTTTGGAATAGCATTTCATTTTAGGCGTCTCAACCATTACGTCTCGCCTTGAGGCGTTTGAGCTGCCTACGCTTCTTGATGTTAATACTTTTTTCTCTATATGCGTCTGAACTTGGTTAATATACCTTGGAGTTTTTGGACTTTGAGCAACGACCTTATATATTTCCTTTATAAGTTCTTGTGTTTCATCAAATGGCTGGGGCTGATTATGATTGCTAGTTGACTTATTGTTAAGGCACGCATCTTTTGAAGCATTTGCGCAGTTCGTGCAGGTGTAACTTGGTGATGGCACGACATACCCATTCGGAGTACAATTAATGGGACAAATTGGAAGTAGAGGATAACAGCAGGGACTTGGGAATTGAGGCATATAAGGTGGTGGCATTGTACATTGTCCCATACTGCTCACTGTATTAAAAGTCTGCCCATTAAATGGAACTTGGGATGCATTATTTTTCTGGTCGTCTTGTATGTCTGGTGGCTTAGTGGGCTTGTTACTTGTTTGTGAATGATTACTACTGGCAGTTTCCTTTTTAATTTCCTGCAAGAAGCTTTGCAAAATATCTTTAATTTCAAATAAAGCCTGATCTGCTTTATTTGATTCTGTTACTTGTGTTATTAAAGTATCATTATTCGTTAAGTTAGTTTGATCATTGCAAGCAGTGGAATACTGTAAACTAGTATCTTGTAAGTTATGGGATTTTGAAGGTATTCTTTGTGGGAGATCATTGCGTTTTATATCTTGTAGTGAGTTAACTGAGCATTCTTCACATATTTCTTCGTGTGCGTGTTGATGTTTGGCGCGCATAGGAGAATTTCTTTGACGTCTTTTGGGGATCATATTGTCATCATAGTCATAATATTGTGCTTTAAGATTAAGTCGCGGTCTATGCGTTCGAGGAGACGGTGGTACCTCCTTGTAAAAGTCATATGGCATCATCGATTCTTCTATAAACTTACGTCTGGATTTCGGACTGGATTTTTCCTTTACTGGAATCACATCATACACGGTAGAATCGTTGTAGTCATTTAGGTACGCTTGTTTATAACGTCTGTGTCGCTTAGAACTGTATAAGCGGGCATCACAAATGCTTCTCATATCACTTAGATCATGCTTAACGCAGTACCTATGGCTTACTCGTCTGTGTCCTTCAAAACAACACGAACACAATTCAACATCTTCTTCGACGTCTGCGCGAGGGGAAAATTCTTGATCACGACAAACTGGTGCTGAAAATTGGCTAAAGTCCGATAAGCGTCTGCCAAATAGTTTAACGGGTTTGTATTGCCTCCTTATTATGTCAGCAATAAAGTCTTCATCTAATTCTCCGAATTTCTGTTTTTTCTTGCGACTTTTATGATGCTCATCGCCGCGGGTATCTTGATAGTCATTCCTGGACTTTTCTCTTCGTCTATGAGTCTTTTCGATATAATCTGTTGCATCATGTTCTTGACTTCTGTGGTATCCAGAATATCCAGGTTTATTTCGATGTTCTTTTTCTGTGTCGTAATAAATATTAACGCTTGACGAAGCCTTTCGCATTTTATGCTTTTCTGGACGAGTGTCGGACAAATTAGTTCTTTCCCTCTTTTCTGGGCTGTGTGAGTGTCTTTTTTTACGGGGTTGCTTTTCTTCAATGTCTTGATTATTACTACGGGATAGAATTTGTTTAGACGCAACGTTTTTGGACTCATTCGTCGTAAATTTGTTATTGTACTCGCTTTCATCAGATTTAACGTAGTCCTTTTTGGGAGTTTTGTATATAACCTTAGTCTCTACACTTCTTAAGCTTTTGCTGTTCGAATCAGTGATGGTAGAACGCTTGTCATTGCCGATATTGTTATCATTGGAACTTTCGGCTCTGTGTATACTATTATCAAGACAAGAGAAGTCCCGATAATGTTTGCTTACTTTGTCTAACTGCTGTTCGATTATGTCAATTTTACTTTTTAAATCAGAGACGCTAATAATAATACTGGAGTTTGTCTTGCTGTTTGTTTGCGATGTTCCTATAAAAAGAAAATAGATGATGATTTAAAGGATTTTATAATAATAGACAAAAGTAGTGCGACTTGGTACCGAGTGTTTTTTTGAAGAAGTCCTTGATAGCGCGAACTCGACGTTTGGTTCGTGGCGAGATACGTCGCCGGGGGGTTCGAAATGGCATCACCCCGGAGAACGTACCGCTGAAAAATTACATAGACATACTAATTATTACACTATTTGTCCTGACACCAGTATGAGCAGTCACTTTGTTGTTTGTTTAATAATTAGTAACAATTATTGGTACTCAAATATTATATAAGGATAAGATTTTAAGAGTTACCATCAACTTTACGTTTTCTTGCAAAACATAATTTTGTTAAGTTTCTTTATTTGACACAAATCAATTTTCATAATAATAATAACGATTTTTAAATATATTGCTCTTAAAAATTAAAGTAGTTTTATTTCGTTTAGTTGTATATTTACTTTTGACTTTTGAATTTCATTTATAACTTGTCATTTACCTTTTATTTTTCAGAGCGACCAGTTTAACTAATTAAAATTATAACTTTTTATCTAAGTTAAGTAAAACAAGGACGATAACATTTTAAGTACACTTCGATAAAATGGATGTCCTCTTTATTTATTAAAAATTTCGAATATAAACCTATGTAACTTATTTTTTATATTAGTCAATAAAAAAATTATAAAGAAAATTAAACAGATCTTACACGTCACATTCTTACATATTGTGACGTTTCCATTATTATGTAATAGTTTGTTATATAAGTATACATATAACTTTAGTTTAGATATAATGCTTTCAAAACTTTTGAAACCCCTGCGGCCCGCGCTGCTTATGTTAAAGACGACACCAACTCGAATCGTGGTTCGGTCAGGGGCTCATTTCATTCCTCCTACGCAGTACGACACTCCGATCCCGAGGAGACTGAATCTTATATACGTTTTACAAGTCTACTGGGAAATTATTCCATTGTTTCTTGTCACTCTGACCAGCTTAACGCTGATGGTTCTTTCCATTGCATGGGCTTCGCAAAATAAGGTAAGGAATTTAAATGTGTACTTAGGACGTAGGTATTTTTTGTGAAGGAAAGTTTCAGCGTACTCTTGAGTTCACCGCAACCATGATATACCTAGTCTTTATTCATAATTTTAGCTGTTATAAAAACTTATCGCGGTCGCGTCATTTATGTTTAGCACCAACCAATCAACCAATCAACGCTCGCGCACCCGACGATCACGCGCCCCGCGCGCCGCACCGTTACCTCGATACCTTATTTTTGATTTCTGCGCAGGTTTCGTTCAGCACTAAAGATTCGTGACGCTTATTATATCTATAGGTAATGCTAGTTGTATTTCTACGTAAGCAATTTTCTCACCGAATATCATACAATGTATGTTGTTAGCCTTTAACAGCCCCTGCATACTACATATTTTATAGTATGTCGATGATTTATATATAGTTACAAATTTAATCCAGGTGGACGTAGTGTATACTACTCATACTAGAGAAAACATATCCCGTACAATGGATCTGCGGAACCCGAGCAAGCATAAGATAATCATCATAAATCAGCGTTACGAACCCTGGCCAGAAATGCAGGACGTCTTGGACAAAATGAAGGATGCGGAAAAGAGAGCCCTGATTCGCGCGCAATCTTGCAGCCACCCATAGACAATTTATACTATTAACTGTTAGTTGTCATTTGCCTTAAAAATAGTTCCAAATTATGGCAATATAATCAAAGATGAGTTAGGAAAAATGTAGATTACTTTATTGGTTATATGAAAAATACTTTTTGAATTATTAATCTACATCGATGTTGATGAAATATTGTAAAATCAGCATCGATGAAAATGATTGTATGGCATTAAGTATGAAATGCACGATGTCATTAAAAATATTAATGCTCCAAAAAAGAAATACGAATCATCTTTGTAATATTATTACCGTTAACGGTGTGAAAATGAGAAGAAGACGATTCTATTTTTCTTTTGGCGATGAATATTTTCTAAATTGTAGTTAACAAAATTAAAGTTAATCAAAATCAGTTTTGAGCATTACTTAAAACTAAGATATAATTAGCTGATATAAGCAACGTATGAAATAGTTTTGATATTTTTTGTACATATTTTTTTAAGAAAAATTTATATGAGATTTGTTAAATAAAACACAATATAATTGAGAATTATTTTATTGTCATTCACAAGTGCACCTAACACGCTACAGTCTACAAATATTAAAATTCAGGATACATTAACATGTCTTTAAGCCTCGTAAGGGAAGATAACGGGTACCTAGGTTACTGTGAAACATTACATACAATCTACTAACACAGAACAATTCCATTCATAAGAATAAACGTGAAAATAAAGTATTTTGTAAGAAATCGCTACGCGGAAGAATCTATGGGTCACCTAAGCTCTTCTACGATTGGAATGTTTTGTCTATGGTATTTTATTGACTTTTAGTTAACAATACACCTAGACGGATTTAGATCACCAAAGCCAAAAACAAAGTGGTCAAAATACTAGTGTTTCTGCGGTCGATGTGGGACTTGGGAGTCATTGATTCGTCATTGATGACGTCACTGTTGATGACAGCGCCCACTTCTTACATTAAATATTGGCGGTCTCTCAAGTGTTGTTTAGTTTATAGCATTCGCCTTTAACTCCCGCGGCGTTTATAGTGAGTTTTTAAAGTCGTCGACGTTGAGGGCTTATCATACCCCATATAAGTCATTTAACAGGCCATTCCAGGTGTATGGTTAAACAAAATTTAAAACCTCGGATATAATATTACTAGCTATAAAACGGAAGTCTGAATTGGAAATTGATAGTTTCGAAATATTGTAATTACAAAACTATGTGCTAGTGCTGACAACATACAAAAAATAATATAAAATTTTTAATTATACAATACTCTGTATATTACAGATTGAATATCGATTTTAATATTAAAAATTTACAACTCATAATTTTGCAATAAATAATGGCAAGAATGAAAGTTGGACTTTGCAAGTCTTTTTAAAAATAGATAATAATAATAATCTATAGATTAGATACAGATTTTTTTTAAAGAAAGACCGCTAAAGAACTGAGGCAGGAAGATTAGTAACGATTGCAACACTATACGATGTAGATACACATTGAGTTTTGGCGGAAATCTGGCGGCGTCAGGCAGAAAAAAAAACGGAAAGAAAGAACTTATAAGATTGCGACTGAAGGACGTTGTATCCATGGTCAGGAAATAAATAAAAAAAAAATTGATACACATCCATCGTCGTTCCAAGGTAGGTTTTTTTAGTTAATTTTAGTTGTTAATTTATCGAATTTTTATAAATGATAATTGCAATATTTACACAACATTGATTGGTCTAGTCTAAAATTCCATGGTTAAATATCTTTTATGTTATTGTGCTTGGAGCAAGACTTTCGTTTGATGACA
>JADANM010001810.1:481376-534062 GCA_026213755.1 Eurema hecabe
AAGCGCCATCTTCATAAAATAAAAAAAAAAAAAAAAAAAGATAAAAGTCGATAATATGAGTCACGTAAAATCGTCATCAAGTCGTCTTTAGTCGAGTCAGTCAGTCGTTTCGTTCGGCCCTTCGTAAAGTTATAGTGAACTTTACGAAGAAACTCGACGAATCTTGGAGCAATCGGAACGGCGCTACTATGCGCTCTCAAATGAATTCTTCATTTCTTGGACACTTATTAGCTAGTTTACTGCATGATTCAATATCACAATCAAACATTAAATCACTTTATGCACCAAAAAAGGAATATTCAATCGAGATTACAACTAGACGCCGCAAGAGTCCCGCCAAAACTCTACTGGAGGTTGTTTGACAGCTTTTATCTGTGCTACAGATAAATAAATATAGATGCGCGTAGTTATACAATAATAGGTACATTGTTATAATATGTTATAACTTATAACAAGATAAAGTAAGAAAACTAAAACCCAACTACGACAAAAAACGACGCTGAAAAAGTATAAAAGTACCCCATGAATACAGGTAAAGTCACAAGCAAATGCTAGTAATATATATATATATTCGAAATGTACAAGTGAAGCGCTTTAAAATGATACCAAACACGGCATATCTAGCTTAACTTTATTTTTTTACTCTGTATATTTTGTCCGCTAGAGGGCGCCACATTGAATTTGGTGAAAATCTATATAGCCTATAACCAGCGGACAATTAAGACGCTTCTAATGATATGTCATTTGTCGAATTCTGATTAGTGGTTTAGAAGTTATGAGGGAACAGATGAACATACATACATACATACATACATAGCCTGTCAAAATCATAACCCTCCTTTGGCTTTGCCGTAGTCGGGTAAAAAATAACTAGACAACTGCAACTTTTAATAGACTAAAGATACATATATTATTATAATTATAACAGATAGAGAATTAGTACCTAACTAGACAACGTGTTGAGCAAAAAAATACGCGGCGAAAAATATTTATTCTGTTGATTATCTACCGAATTAAATGAAAGTAATTATTTTAACTTAATGTTACAATATAGATTAATTAAATAGTTGTTTTTTATTAACGATTTTATGATATAAAAACATAAAAATATTTATCAGCTAAACTAACAGATCCACCTTTTCAAATCTAAAGATTATGGCTTCCGATCAATTTTGATAATCAGCTTATATGAAAGAGGATTATTAAGTGTGATTCACGCGACATCCACGGATGTTTATGTATGCCATTAGGGCCTAATACCTAGGTACTTATCTTATATTCAAACGATAGACGCACCCTGCGGTTTCGTTCGTCTATCAATATCTATTAATTGAATACTATTAAATAACCTACAGCTCTCCTTATGAATGTACAAACGATTTTTTTTAACTTTGACCCGTAGTTTTTGGGACAACCTTGAATAATAAAAAAAATGAGTCTAAATTAAAAATTAAGACAAAAGATGTAATTAAATTGAAATATAAATAAGTAATCCAATAATTGTAATATAAATTAATTGTCTTTTTTATTCAATAAATCATACTGAGGATATTTGGACCTAAAATAGAGACAGAATAACCAAAATAATATGTCATATAAAATCGCGTACTTAAAATAATTGTTGTTTTAAACTTAATTCATATATCCCTTGATATGAATGGAAAAATCTATCTGCATTTACAAGTAAAATCACCTCGACTGCTAACAGTCTAGTTTGATTTCACAGTTCGTTATTCATTGTTTGCCTCCCGGGCATATAAATACCAACTTATCTTACTACCTCACGGTGCAATAGATGTAGTCTTGAGCGGCACTAACAGATTTCGAGCTTGGCAAAAGTACAGCACGCGAATATGTTCTTAAAGCCTGGGAAGTTAAGATTGGATTCGTTTGCCCATATAAAAGGACGGGGGAGGTGTACGTCGCATCGCGAGTCCATTGGTAGAAGGAGGTCAGTGTGCGCGCGAAGTGGGTCAGGGCGGATGCATCGCGCGCTCGGGTGGCGTCGGGGCGCGTCGGGGCCGGTCGGGCGCGCAGGCGCGGCGCGTACATCGATCGCCGCCCACGCGGCGCAGCGCTAAGTGCTCCGCGAGTCGTGACGCGAGTCCCGGGCTGTGCCCCTCGAAGATGGCGGCGTGAACGCGCGCCCGCGGCCTCCGGCGGTCATGCCGCGATGGCCAGAGAGGTAACCCTCATGCGACCGGCGCCGCCGCTTACGTAACCGACCACTGACACACCCGGAGATGGTTAATATCGCCCGTGTGCCGTGCAGTAGTGCTAGTGACCAGTGCTCATCAGCTAGGTGCTGGTGCCGCAGGGCCCAGGGGCCTACCCCACCCGCCCCATACCACTCTAGCGTTAAACATGCTAATGCATACAAAGATACCTTGTTCATCCTTTTATACACTACATTCGTAGACTAGATCGATTTTCTTCATTGATAAAAATGTTTGCCGGCATGAATTACAATAGTAATAAGTATTCTTTTATATGGCAAAGTAGAGAAAAGAGAAAATGACTTAAAAAATATGCATCAAAGTGTTGGCACATGCGTGGTTATGAAAGCCGTAGCCCGTAGCAGGGCTGTAGCGGTTGGCGTAGCGCGTAGCATAGATAAAATAGATTTTTACTTCAGTGCGCTCTTTCAGTCTTCTCAGGATAAATTTCTAAATTCAATTTACTATATATTAAATACCTTATTCGCATCTTAACATTGATTTTAAGTTTTTAATAAGTAGATCTTCTGTAGGATTGATTTCACATATAAAATGTCGTATATTACGTAAAAAATGTGAAATTGATATTCTGAATATCTTTAGTTCGAATTGGTTTACACCTTATAAAAAAATACATTAAATTATTTAGGAATAGAAACACTTACCTACTACATATACTGAGTATGTGAAAAAATCTAGTTCTAACATGAGTTTTCTAAAATTATAAGATGAACTTAAATGTCTCTGCGGCGTTTTGTATAAATATAGAATCCACTTGCGTTCAAGGCGAACGCCTTCTTTTCAAGGGCTTTATAAGTCGTTATAACTGGAAATATCAGCTATATTTAAACTATAGTATGTAATTTTTTGTTCGGTTTCAATTTTACTTGTAACAAGATATCAGGTATGCATACCGGATTTGTCTAGACCCAATCGCAAAATTAGAAAAAAAAAGTCAAAATTAACCGACATTTCTTACAACCGTATATTGTTTCAATAGGTACAACTTTCTAAGTAAGCGTGGAAGAGGAGTTGTGATAGTTTTTTCTAATTAACACTATAATATAATATAAATACATTGGATTTATTTTTTACAACGCTATCTTGGAGCGCGTTGGGGCCCGTGAGTACATGCAGATCTGAGGCCCTATTTGAAATATGCGATAGTGTAAAAAAAATAGTATGTGTGTGTGTGAATGTTTTTGCTAATTAGATTTCCCAAAGTCCCTTCTTAAAATCAAAATAAATAAATTTGCAAAATTAAATTAATAATATGTGTAAAATATTAACATTTTTTTAGTCTTTTCGGGCCTCCGTGATGCCTGGAGATGGGGCCCTGCGATTCTTAACAGCCTGTTATCGAACTGCCTAATGAAATCAAAAGTATTTATACTTTTGTACATTCACAGTGTGAATTGTCTTAATGTCAGACGTAGATAAATATAAAATTATACTTCGTATGGTCATTATATAATTGGTATATTGTTGTTTTATGAGTCGATTTCTTCTGAATAATTTATTAAAATAACTAACTAAGTAACTCTTTCTTGTGTGATAATTATTCAAAGGTAAATAGTTTATTTTATGGCTCTGAAAATCTGTACCACCTCATATTTTTTAGGTATATGTAATATTACAGCATGCTTATAGTTTTTTAAAAACTTTTGAGCGCGCGCGTACCATAATATGACTTTATTATTTTACATATTTATTTAATTTAACCGTTACTTTTTTCAAATTACCGAGCTAATTAAACTTACTTGTCACTATGTATCACTTGACCGTTAAGCATGGACATTTTTTAACTTAACTTAAACACGACTTATTTAAGGTTTGGTTAAATTTATATACTTTTAAATGTAATTAATTAACATGACTCGATCTGTAAGGTATAATGACGGATATTTTGTAAGATTTATAGTTATGTTTGTCAATTATTCAGGACGTAGGTTTCAATACCTTTAAGGTAGATGCAGATAAGTAAGACGGGGGCCCGAATAAGGGCCCCAAAGGCCCCTTAGGTAGTGTACGTGTTTAATCTTTCCAATAACACGTATTTACAATAAAATAATATTCTTTTCCATTCAAACTACGGCTTCTTCGCTCGTTCGTTTGGCTTCCTCACACTATACACGAACCAGATCTGTTAGCAGATGAAAAGATTAAAATACTATGTCAGTAATATCACCTTGCATTTGTAATGAGATTTTGTTTCGTTGTGATTTCAAAACCTTTTTTGTGATATATTTAGCGGTGATAATGCTGATCGCTTAATATGTAACGCGCAAGATCGCTCTCCCAAATAAAAAAAAAAATCACCAAATTTTCAATTGGCGCCAATTAACATTGAGATTTGTGTCAAACACCAAAGTCAAAGTCAAAATAAAATATTATAGATTGTTTTTAAATGTATTCGTTTATATGCTATTAAAACAAAAAATATATTTTCCAATGTTCTTAAAATTACAAATTATAATTCAGATATACAAACAAAACTATTAAACAATAATTGTTTTAATTGACTAAATGTTAAAGCGGCTCGTACATTAGGAAGGTCAAAGTGATGAAGAAAGTTAAAAGCCCTTACGAAAATATTGAAAGTCACTCAAAAATGTACGCGATGACATCTCTGATAAGATAAAAAATCACCAAATGGATCTATTAGATACTACCTTATACGTATTAAGACATATCTTAGGTATATCAGTAATATTAAGTCCCCATAACAAAAAAATATATATTGTTGGAATATGATTTCGAAATTCGATTTCAAAGATTATGAACAAAGTTAAGAGGTGAATAAAAAATCCAATGAAGTTATATAACATCTATAGATGTCTGAATAGATTAAAACACTAAGAAATAGGTGGTACCAAAATGTGAAAATTCTTAGAGGGCAGCCTGTCAGATCGGTGTTCTCATTAACTCCGAGTTGCGTCTCAGAACTTTATATCATGGTATTCAGCTCTTCAATGTTATTAAACTATTTTAGTAATAACGTTCCACCGTATTTTTCCTTTGTAAGAAAAATTTGCTTTACAATGAAGGCACTATATAACTATACTGCTTTAATTAGTTCGCGTAAAGGAAATTTTAAAATAAATTAAAAGATGCCAGATAGTGGGATGCCTTTGAAATTATCTTACAATTTTATCTGTTGCCAGTCTCCGCCATTTTGTCTGCGTCGACCTTTTTAGCTTACCTTTCTCAGGCAAATTTAACGAAATTTATTCTTAGTTTAAATATTAATTGTAGATTCTTTATATAGATACTTTAAAATAATTTTCTTGCTTAAGCCTTAGGTAGTTTATGGTTCTTCTGCTGGACGAAGGCTTTAAGGATTTTAAAATATTAATTTCAATGTGAATTTGTAAAGTTTTGTTTTAGATAACAATAACAATAACAAATTAATTATTTGTTATTGTTATTGTTATCCCTTTGATCGACAAATAGTGCAATTTATTTTATGAAAAAAAATTGGATACCTAAAAAATGTTTTAACTTGATACCTACGTATTTTTCAACCTGCCGATATTTTCTTTGTAATTAATCCAATTTCAAATAAAATAACAAAATGATTTTACACTCGCAAAATTATTCTGTGGTAACTTTTTTAACATTTGTTGAAATTCGTGCTTCTGGCGCCCACGTTCGTATAAAGGTTAACATTAAATGATGCGTAGGATTACAATTTTTTCTAGAAGCTTCGAATTCTGTAATGTACAAAGAAATATTGGTGCTTGTAAAATTCTAGTAAATTCCTTCCTTATTTCAATAATAATATGTATTTTGGAGAATTTATCTGATTCGTTTTCGTTTCAACAAATGTATTTCGAGTAAGTACTTTTTAACCAACTTAGAAAAGGAGAAGATTTCTTAGTTCGACCGTACCTATACCTTGTTTATAAAAAATCTTACATCTAGATACTAGAAAATCGTAGACTATCTCTACCTTTTTTTATATTTTAGTGATATTAACAATTGTCAAAGTTAATAATTAAATAAAGCAAAGTTATATAGTAACATATTGAACCGTCACGCAATTATACATAGGTATATAGACGTATAACGCACAGACTAATAGTCCCTTAATAATTTATCGGTCCGCGGTAAGTGAAGCCAAAAATGTTTGTTTGTAAGAGTTGACAGCACGTTCTTATACTCGACTAGCGGACCCGTGCCCACTTCGTTGGGCATAGTGTTAACAATCCTATTTTTATTTAGCCTATGACACTCAGCAATAATATGGCTTTCTATTGATTAAAGAATTTTTAAAATCGGTTCAGTAGATCCTGAGATTACCCCTTACAATTTAACAAACACACAAACTTTACTTCTTTATATATGAGTATATGTGACTAGCCCAACGATACTGTTGTTGCTATTAGTAATTTACCATATTAATGTGGAAAATTTGTAATCTACGAAAGACATGCGAATTTTGATGCTGCGACGACTGCGGCGACGATCTATGTAAGTAGACAAAATTGTCTATGTTAAAATGGGTTTGCGTGTTCATAATGCGGTTCTAGACGTTATTATTCTACTAGAATAGATCTAGTAGTTATAAAAGTACTAGCTGTTGCCCGCGATTCCGTCCGCGTGGACTTTCATATAAACTTTGATCCCCCTTCCCCCCTTATAACCCTTTTTGCCAGTTAAAAAGTAGCCTATGTTACTCTGCATCTTTTCAACTAACGGTATGCCAAAAAATAGGTTGATTGATTGCTTAGCTACGGCGTGAAGAAAGGACAAACAAACAAACAAACATACTTTCACATTTATAATATTAGTATGGATAACTTATTTATCCCCTTCTTATATATATTTTTTTTTACCTACAAACTAAATACCTGTATACTAATAAAGGTTTAAATTTAACAAACTTCATTGCACAGTAAAATTTATGTTTAAAATAATGTCACTATTTTGAGTGTTTTTTTGTTACAGGTGGTATTCTGACAATAGTTTTGCTTAATACAGTCTAGAGAATAATGTTTTGAATCCCAGAGTAATGACTTATGTAAATAATAATTTATTTTTAACTCTAATTTTATGATTACTCTAACTCAAGTAACTTATTTTAAAAAGCACAGATATTAAAGGAAAAAAACTTTTATGGCTATATCTTTGAAAATGGCATGCGAGAATACAAACTTTTTACTCTTAAAGCCTTTTTAATAACAATTTAAACTAACCTTTAATGCACTTTCGCCACCGCTTTAACTATATTGTGATTGTACAATTTTTTTTTCTTGTTTGGTTGCCTGGCAGAAATCACTTTGTAGTGATAAGGTCGCCAGTTACAATATTTCAAATAGTTTTTAAGATTGTTTAATTGTAATATACGTTGGAACAAAGAATAAATAAATAAATAAATAAATAACCTTTTCCGGGCTCATGGTCATTTATATACCATATTTTCATCAAAATCGGTTCATGAGCTTAAAGGATTAGAGTATTGCCTACAGACAGACAGAGTTATTTTTATATTTATTTAAGAAAATAATTATTTAGTTTTTGCTTAGAAAAACCGAACGAAACCAAATAACGAAAAACGAAGATAATAAATAAGAAGACGAAAACCTTAAAAAGTTTACTCGTTTATTTCAGCAGTAAACTAGAATCCTTTTTTTTTATTTTTTCGATATTGTACTATTAAATATACTAAATTATATGCATTATAAGTAAATATCTGTAAGTAAAATCATTTGCAAATGAAGTTTCAGATTTAGATTCAAGTAATAAGTTCTTCTTTTTAACACTTTAATAAAACACACATCACATATCTCGTTTTAACAAAAGAAAATGTCATTGTTAAATTCATTTTCCACCCGTTTGATCCATTAGGCGGGCCAATATTGAGAATCGAGAATCGTGACTACTTCCTCGTTTACACGATCGGAAAATCTTCTCAAAATATGCGCGATTCATCGCTTATTCTGAGCGCAATGTATTTGACTATTAGCACAGTTGGATGGACGCCTTTTTATTTATTCTATCTCAACTCATGTATTCTTATGTAATAACCACAATATTGTAATAATCTTTCTCTAATATTCGAATACCGCCTTATCACTAGGTATACCTATAGTGAATCCTTAAGATCCAACATTAAAAAAATACCTACATACAACTATACAATAATATCTGATTTGATTACGGAAAGGCTTAATTAGTTCCATAATATCAGGTAAAATACTAAACCGATTTCAACGAATCAGGTGTCAAAGAAAATATACGACGAAAATATATAAAGTGATAAGTTCTATAAACACAAGCCATTAAATTATAAGTACCTAATGATTCTTAACAAATTTCTACGTATATATAATATTAACTTTTTATTTCTATTTTTATATTATAATCAGAAACTCTAATACGACTCTAAGTTATTTGAAAAGTAAGTGCTACGAAATTTCGTAGCTCCGGTCGTAGCGCTTACATAAAACTATCCATCATTTTTTTCAGCCCTTAATGTATGTTATTCATGATTGTTAATTTCGTAAGTGCATTACTACTTCTTGGTATGTTTTCGCATCTCATGATTACAGTAAGATAAAAATCGGATAGTTAATATTTTACTAATCATAATAATATGTATAGTGCAATGCATAAAGCTCTATTGTTAGAAGTTCTTCCAAATAAATAACACGTTCAATGTAAATCACGCAATATTTTTGAAATCCATTCATCACACCGTGTTCGCGAGTATAAGTACTGACAGTGGGTTAAGTACTTTTTAATATCCACACAGAACCGAAAAGTGCATCATTGGTGTTGTTAATTTCGAAGATGTTACGGCATCGGACGGGCGCTGCAGTGCGGGCCTGAGGTCTCGGCGGGGGTGAGGGTCGCGGGGCGCGGGGCGCGCGGCGGTGAGCGGGGCGGGGCGGGGCGGGGCGCGGTGAGGTGGGGCGAGGTGGGGCGCGGAGGGGAGCGCGGCCCGCGGCGGGAAGCAGGCCACGACCCGGTCACGAGTTACGATTCGCGAGGCAGCAGAGCCGCCGCGGCGCTCGCCGGCGCACCGCGCCGTCCAATTCCACTTAACCTCTAAAAACTATAATTATATTACATGTATTAGGTGCTTAATGGTATTTTATTTTCCGCGTGAACCTGTAATTGGATTACGAGAGCGTGGGATTATTACGTAAACTTGTGGAGTAGCAATGACGCTCGCACTTGTCAAGTTTTACCGTGCAGTGATACAGATATGTTTTTATATATATTATTTACGCGCTTTTATATATTATAGGGATATTTATTGAACGATGGACAATAAATGTTTATTATATTTTGTGATTACGGTTAGTTTTAAAAATGTTATGTAACTGTAAAACGGAATGTTTAACATTACCTACCATTTTCGTCTGTCGGTTACTGAGTTATATTTTTATAATAATTTACTTTAAAGGATAGACAATTAAGTGGACTTTGAGTGAAGTGAGTGCCGTCAAAATGATTGTCGAAATACAAGAGGTAATTTTAGTAATCATTGACCTTAGCTGCATCCTCATCGCTCATTCCGAAATTTGAAATTATTTGCGACTTTATTTTTTACCAATCCCGTAAAAATATTTTGAATGAATTCAACATACCCTTAACGTTAAACGAACCGCTAACTATCAAACCGGAATGTTGTACATATTTCATTTGCAAAATCAATTCAAACCTTTAAAAAAGTCCTAATAAAGCACTAAACATCAAATCTTACATACCTCCGTATGAGCATCAGCTGATTGTCAGTCACTTATAGGCGCCGTACTTTGACGGTCGAGTATGAAATACTACTTGCCCACTGGTGGGACAGTTTAGATTAAAGATCGTAGAGGACTGAGGAGTCAGTAGGTCAACGCACAGTGCGTGCAGGGGCGTGTCAGTGAGTTGGGCATGTGCGGGGTTGTAAGGGGGTACCGAGGTTTGCGGGGCGGGGGCGCAGGTCGGTCGGTCGTTGCACCCAGTGCAGTCTTGCAGCCAGCGCAGGCTAGCGGGACATCGGCTACGCCGTAGCCGATACCTCGTACCGCGAACCACAAGCATGATTTTTCAGTTTAGACGCTTTGTTTTAGTCATAAGCCTTCATCCCATGAAACATTCTACATTATCACTATGTAATTACATTGCAGTTGTGAGATACAATCAATTTGTAAAGCCGTTCAAGCGGTATTTTTGCGCTTCGATGGATAATGAATAAAAGATGTGTCCGAAGGTCTTAGCACTTTTTTTAGATTTTTTAAACGTTTCTCAATGTGTGATTCCATTTTAATTTCCATAGTTAAAAATTTTAAATTATCATGAGTTTTCAACCGATAATAATCTTTAAGACATGGTTTATAACATTTTAAAAATAAGTTTCAAATTAGCTTGCCTGTAAAATAATGGAAGATTTTCTTGTAACAGATTTTACAATAACATTTTATTTTAAAGACCATGAGATCGTTTCCGTAGTATGTTTGCACACTTCCTTAAGATCTCCCGATCATTTTGAAGGTATCTAATAAAAAATATTATTACAGGAGGTGAGAGGAAAGAGGCCTTTCAAGATATGGGACAGCTCTCGCAACGTGAGAAAGGGGCTGGTCGTCACAAGCTTCGAGGAGCTTATACATAGAGGTCAGTATTCCATTTTTGAGCCACTTCTTGCTATAGATTTTGCTTCCTTAAATAGGTCTTGACTGGGCGAGCTTCCGCGTTCTCGTATGCTATCTATGAGTTTTTTTATTCTGTGTTATACCTATCTAAATATACCTTTATAAATTTATCGGTTGATATTCCTCGGATTACTGATAAAAAAATCGAAATTCTGATCAACAGATGCATATATTTTCCCGTCCCTTTTTTCTATGTGACTGACTGACATAGTGATCTATCAACGCACATATATAGCCCTCATATAATTTCATTTTTGCATTTAATTCAAAGATGATTAAAGATAGTTCTGGTAAGCCTTAGACCTTAGACCTAACTGCTGAATAAAACAAGGAAATATGAAGGCATTGTCTTAGTCCGACAGGAATCTTAGGTTTCCCAAAAGAAATGAACTTATTATGTTTGCTTAAGTATTAGGACTAAATAAAAAATATATACTTTCAAGTTTTCATACAAAAGCATGGAATTTTCTATAGGATTCAAAGATTTATTAAAATACTAGCCGGCAACGCGACTTCGTTCCCGCCTACCCTTAACCTTATACATACACCTACCATTTTTTTATGTTTAAGAACCATCCTCGTATATCGAAGAATATTCCAAAAAAAAGAATTATGTAATCGGTTCAGCTGTTATCGAGTTATGCGCTTTCGACATTTTGCGATCCATTTTTATATTAAAAGATACCGTTTATATAATCATATACATTTTCATGAATTTTCGTATGTACGAGCACTGGTCATATAGGATGTCATTACATAGTATAAAACAAAATCACTCTCTTCTGTCTGTTACATGTTTAATTCTTTAATACTAGAACTGATTTCCATGTGTTTTTTTAATAGAGTGATTTAAGATCGTATAGATCTTAAATCACTGTACAATATATCCATGCGAAGAAGGGGCTGGACCCTAGTATATAAATTATAATAGGATGTTAGGATCACATAGCATGTTAGGATGACCCGAATAAGCTGTATTTAATATTTATATAGTAGATAAATCCGGTTATGTGTGGTTATGCGTTTACACCAGGTCACCGGTTTGTCACGGGTGCACGCTTGACCCACTTCCCGGTGTCCCTGGGGCTGCTGGTCAGTCTACTATGGACCTTCGAGTGCATTGCACGTCTCACAGTCCACTGCTAGTTAAATTATCTGTGCCTTACGGTTTCAGCAACGTAATTTTTATCTAGTTTATTTTGCATTTAAATTGTTCGTCTGCTTTTCGGGATGGAGTGAGGTGATGAATCTAGAAAGGGAAATATTTTGAGGTTAATACAGTTGTTCGCGAGTTATAACTAGGCACTCAGACTAACCAGTTTTTTTTATATAAATAGGATTAGTTATACAATTAAAAAAAAATCGAATAAAAAAGGAATCATCGAGTCGTACTTTTTCTTGAGATTTTGTTCAAAAGTAATAAAATAGTAACATTTATAATCAACAAGCTTTTACTTTGTCAAGTACAAGTTATGAATATTACTTTTTTCACTTAACATTTTAGCACGTTTTATTTAGTATCTAGCCATTTATTTTAAGATCTATAATACGACTAGATGAGAACTTGAATAAGCTTCCTACGATCGCTCATCGCTTATAAGCCTAACGTGAAATTGAATCTTTCTAGGGAAAGAGAAGTTATCAGTAGCAGCGAGCGAGCCGGTGCGGCTGGTGCTTGAGAGCGACGGTACCCAGGTCGAGGACGGCGAGTACTGGCGCACGCTACCGCCCAACACCGTGCTGCTGCTGCTGCGGCAGGGCGAGCGATGGTACCCCACCGGAGTGGATGTCATCAAGGCCGGTATGTTCTACCGTATGCTAATCTTTACCACAAAATCGTGTGGTAACAATGTGCGTAATATATTACTGAATGATAATAAATATATTAAAATTAAGAGTGTGTGAATAACAAGCACCTACTCATGGGAGCTAAAATTTACTTCCAGCGATATCGGCGATACCGAAAATAGTATGCGAGACGATACACGCGCTCGAGTTGCACGATGAGACTCCTTCATGGAAGATCATGGACAACAAGGGGCGAGTCACCGTGGTGTTGCACTGGGACCAGCGGCCGCAGGCGTCGCCCGCCGCGCGCTCCCCCAGCCGCCAGGCCAAGCCCGACCGCCGGCCCTCGCTCGTCATCCAGACGTCGCTGGACCGGCCGCAGCCGCCGCCGCCGCACATCACCGTCGTCAACCACGACGAGCCCGGCCCGGCGCGCGGCCGCCTCTCGCGCGCCTCCTCCTCGCTCGACCACCACGTGCACACCGCCGAGTGCCGCGCCACGCCGCAGCCGCACGCGCACGCGCACCCGCACGCGCACGCGCACGCCCCGCCCGCGCACGCGCACCGCTCCTCCAACGACGAGTGCGACTTCCACTGCTGTGCGCTGCACGAGGAGGGGCGCCGCATCGCCGTACACAAGAGCGTAGCCACCTCGCCCATACAGGACTCGCAGCCGCGCGCGTCTCCGCAGGGTCGACCGAAGGGACACGTGCGCTTTCTAGACGCAGAGTCGGCCAGACGCGGGGAACGCGACTCGTCAGAGAGCGAAACGGAAAACACGCTAGTCGAGGACGAGGCCGTCACGTCCGAGAAGTTTCTCCTTTTAATAGATCAATTGAGCGTGGATCAGAAACGACACCTAACCATCAAGGACATCGGGATTATTCTGGAAAGGCTGAGCTCGAAGATACTGGACGTGGAACGGCTCGACCGCGAGTCGGAGTCGGACGACTGCTACAATTGGACGATCAAAGCGACGATCCGGGGAGACGCGCTGCGGGAGCTAGGCGTGATATACAACGGCAACTACTATGCGATCAGCGAGCACCCAGGGTACCGGGAGGAGAACGAGGAGGCCGGGGACGAGGGCGAGGAGGAGGAGGAGGAGGAACGGCTCTGATCGGGCCTGTGCGGCGCCGCCGTGCCCGCCGCCGCCGCGCTCCGCCTAGCGCTGTGCCGCGTCGCCGCGCGCTGATCCGCCGCACTGCCCTCGTCCACTCCACTGCCCGCGCCCCGCGCCCCGCGCCCACCCTACCGCCGCACGGAGGCGCCTCTCGGCACGCGAAATGCCAGGAATACATTGTGCTCGACTTTGGCCACTACGGCTCGGAACGTAGTTTAGAACGTGCTAGGTCGCACTTAGAGACTTTTATGAAATTGAGTCGCGGCCGCCTCGCGCCGCCGCCGCGGGCGAGGCGACGCCGGGGCCTAGTCGATAAATAGTGAAATTAATTTAAGTAAAACTGACTTCCTATCGATTTCTAAGATGACTAATTAAGCGTCCCAGCCGGTTATCGCGATCACTCGGTGTCGGAGCTTCGGCCGACCGAATATTATAGCGTAAAGTGTACACAATATTCGTCGTCAACGACAGACACGGTATCAGCACAAATGTATATCATCGAGTTTGTTTTCAGTATGTAATTAGATATATAATAAATTATACACGACTTAGTGATTATTCAAGAAATCAAATTTCATAAAGCATCTAGTATATTTGGTACGAATTAACAGTTTTGTCCCCTCTCCGATTTTACGGTGCCAAACTCGTATTTCCTTTGGCCTAAGCATCGTTCGTCATTATTCTCCGTTCGGTTCGTCACCTCCATCGTTCATGGCGCATCACGCAACACGACTCTATATATACGTGGATAAAAAACAATAAATATAGAAACATTAGTCTATTATACACGAGACGTTCGTATTCGGTATAGGAAATAAATTACAGGATAAGGCCAAGTAATATTGCTCATAATAATATATTCGTTTGTATGTGTTTGCGTTGGATGTCGGCTCGCAGGCGCTCGGCGACTTTGTGCTGCATGACGTCGCTATTGGCCAATGGCCAGCCACGCGCGGCACAGTGCGCCTGACAGGTTTGTTATATCTTTCACGATACTTAGGTTCATCTTAAAACTGCAGAAAGCTTCAAACAGCGATGTACTCGTACAGTCAACCTATCAAGTGCACCGTAGCGCGATTGGCTGTGTTGTGAAAAAGGTCGAATCAGGCTTAGTGTCGATGCCGGAAAAGAAAGCGATATTTCAGAGAGAGTGAGTTAGAAAATATGATAGATAAAATAAATTATACTTACTAATCAATAAATTACACTGTTATAAAAGAGGTTGTAATAAAATACGGTTATACCAGCATCGCATCTTATCATCGTGCCGTATGGACACATAGGACTTAAAACTTGTATTTAGCTTAAGGTATCGTAGTATTATTGTAATGTTTTTAATTTTTGTATAGTACAGTCATGACACAGTGTTGTATGATATATGAAATTAATAAGTTTTACAGTCCCGCCGGGGCGTCATAAATTGTATAGATATTTAAGATCATTAAATTATTATTGTAAGTACAGGTCACCGGTTGGAGTGAGGTTTACACGCAATAGTCAGCGCGATGCCTGTACGTGTACACTGTTCGTGCCCTTTTATTGTTTTATAATGATACATATAAAATAGTCCATGAATATTTAACCCAACTCTGTCTGGTAAGAGCTTTAAATACATTTTTTAATGTCGACCCTTGAACAATAGGTAATCTATACAATATCTATGAAGCAAAATTATATGAAAACAATTCAGTATCCTTCTTAATAAAAATATCGGTTACAATATTAAAATATAAGTAAATGTCGTAAATGGATTAATGTGGAGCTTAAATACGCACAGCTCTTAAATCTTAGTCATTATAAATAGTGCTTATACAATCTGTGCGCAGTTTAATATATTCAATATGGCGTTTGATTTAAGTATATAATCTGTTGAATTCGCGATCACGTAGATTTTTTGGAATATTAATAGATCCGTAAAATATTAACCGTTTTAATGTTTTTTTTATGTATTGTGTTTCTTTTCTATTTATTGATCTGATTCTTCTGAACAGAAGTTTTTATTATTATTCACGTGCCAAAAATATATATTAAATAATCGAATGAGGTTTTTCTATATCAGTAAAAAAAACAAACGATGTGCCATTTTCCCCATGCCAAATAAAACGTGCCAATTTTTTTTTTTTTAATTTTAAATTCTTTCTGGAAAGAAATCGAATCTCAACGATATTCATGGATTATTTTATATCTTTTGATATTTTCATACATAATTAGTAATTTTATTTTTAAGGGTTTTATATTGTGCATTTGTTACTTAATTAATTAATTTCTAAAATTAATTACTCTTATAAATATATTTAGACGACTCTATTGGAAACAAGTGGCTGAGTTTTACTGTGGTAATGTGGATTTTTGAATACTTTGAGATAATATGTAAATTAGATATTATATAATACATTTACTATCTATACATAAATCAAAATAATTAAAATGCTTCAGTTCAAAATTTAACATTTTAAATGCTTCATTTATAATAAGTTTTATGCTTTGAAAAACCTGCTCTTTGAAAAAAAATTGATTAATGGGTTTGAATATATTGATATCTAAAATCGTATTTAATTATTCCAGCAAAATAAATTGTCACTGTTATGATGAAGCCGTCTAGGTTCTATTGTAAATACATTTTATGTCGATATTGTGTCGTTATCCATATCCATATTAATTGATATCGTACAGCATTTTTAATTATAGTTACCTTAATAGTAATTAATTATATATCCAATGTTTCTTTTAAGTCCTTTTTTGACATTGAAATTTGAATACCGTTTGAAAATCGAAAGCGTTTAATTTTTTTATAACTGGCGTGTGTACAATCTAATTTGCCGCGGTGAGTCTAGTATTTATTTATTTTAGGCAGCTTAACTTTGTCTAATATCTTATTTTTTTATTGTAAGTACAGACATACATTTAACTGTTAAATAATTTTTAAAATAAATTTTCACATTCATTAATGTTATTATTACATCAAGAATTGTATATCTAATGTTAAGTAAAGCATACTGAGAATAAATCAATTATTATGTTTGTACAGCTTTTAGTAAGTTTATCATGTTATAATTTGTTACGCACACAATACAATACAAACATAATTATATTTATCGAATTTGTTCATAAATCTAAGAAGAATATTATTTATTTTTATTTGTTATTTACAAAGATGTTACCTACACGTAATACTTTTGTAATTGGTGGTTCATGCGTAAAAATATGAATATGTATTAACGATAATTATATTATTGTGCCAAAGATAAAAGTTGTTTGTGGCGTATGAAAATTTTTGTTGGATGATAATGTCACTGTATGTAAATACTTGAAATGTTTTTCGATTATGAGACGAATAAATAATATATATATTGAGTGTTAGTGGAGTAAATTGAGCCATAGGAGTACACGGGACGTAGATGCAGCGTTAAATTTCCGTTGAAATTTACATTTATTTTTAAAAGATATTCGATACAGGCTTATTTGATAATTTTTGTCTCGTTTTTTTTATAAATTTTTCATAAGTGAGGAATTACTTAATTATTTGTATGAGCGTGCTAATCCGATTTTTTGCATAGATAGCTGATAAACGTTGTAACGAGTGCAATAGGCTATCTAAGATTTGGCCAAATATTTATACTATATAACCACGTACACGTAATAAAGATACGCTGGTGAAATCGCAAAAAATGGGTATAATACGGAATTTATAACACCGTGCAGTGACCTTATCTTGGGTAAAAACCTGCTGAATAGACACTTGCATTTTGTATTATTGTAATGGTAAAACACCATAAACAATTTTGCGGTTATAAAATCTACACCTAATGATTTATGAATTGGTATTGAGGATTGGTATAATAAACCGTGAACGTTATTTTTTTACGCTTAATTATGATCTAATGACGTCTCGTAACGTGCCAATAAGTTCATTTTTTTAATTATAGATTTGAATTTATCTTATATTGAAGCTTTTGTCGACGAAAACCCTTTTTAAAATCCTTTTAATATTTTAGCTAAGCTATCATGATTTTATTTGTATCGCTCATAGACTGAGGCAGGACCGGTTTTTATTTGTTTAATTAAGTGATGTACTCAAAAAATTCACTGCCACTAATTTAAAAATAAAAATATTGGAAATGACGTTTTGCTTTATTCCCCTGTCTGTGTCCTTTAACATAAAAATCTTTTAAAATAATATGTACTTATACTTTATTAGTTTTTTAAGAAATGTATTATTCGTAAGTTAGTCGTTAGTCGTAGTAGTAAGTGAAAAATACATTAAAATCCTTGATTACAGAAAAATTTAAAGGTAAAACAAAAATACACCTATATATTGAAGAAATATAAAACTATTAATATTTAAAAAAAATATGATAAAGATTAAAATCTATACAGTTTTTTTATAATTAACATTTTCTATGTGACAACACTGCGCAACAGCTCATGTACTCTGTGGTATTATGCATTCTATTATTCTATATACTCTTTGCAATTGATATAATCTGTATTTACTGTGTGTCAACTGAGGCAAGTCCTGAGAAAAGAAAACAAACTGAATTGTTAATTTCTCGTTGTTGGAAGTGTTACGAAATGAAAATTTTGATGTATAAGTGAAGCAAACAGGAAATAAACATAACAATGGATCCAGTGGTTGACTCTGAACTACGAGCAACTCCACTTTCAGCTCTAACCCATGAATCTCTAAACTTGCTATCATCTTTGTTGAATACAAAAAAAGTTTTGCTTACCGTCTGTCCAGATCAACTCTCAAGACACAGGTAATCGTTCTCATCAAATTAAAAGCCATTTGTAATACATATTTATTTACAGTTTAGACTTTCTCATGTATTCATGTTTATTTATTTATTTCCAATAGGGTTGTTTACATTTTTGCGTGAAAACCCTGTTTTATTACTACAATATGTCTTGTTCAATATATTTTATTTAACATCTCTACGATATTTTCTTTGGATTTATACTCATTAATATAATACATATTCAATTATAGCTTTTGTATTGACTTTGTTATAAGAGTCATATTTATTCTTTGCAAAAACTCTAAGATCCCATCAGCTTAGTCCTAAACAATGCAAAATTGGACAGCATGATTTTGTTAAAACAAATCTTTGATAACAGAGGACTTTTATACTCAAAGATATAAAAGTGTTAATATGATTAACCTAATTTTCATAATGATACGTTACCTTGCCTTAAAACTCACATTAACAAGCTTTTTTTATATTTTAGGGATTGGAGGGGCCTATCATCTCTCATTAACATCACATCAGAGGTAGCGGCTAGTATAAGAGAATACAACGATAAGACTCGCAGAGTAATAGATCTATGGATACATAAAAATGATGGTTCGGCAACCATGGGCAGGCTGTTTGAAATACTACAATGGATAGACAGACATGATGTGTGTGATGATCTCATGGAGCTGCATAGCAAAAACAAGCTTATAGGTAAAAAACATCTATATTATACTTTGTATAACTATTTATATGATACATAGTTGTGTAGGTGTGTTTAGACATACATATATTTATTCTCATACTTATTTCTTATTGAAATATCAATAAGAATTTTTTTAAGCTTACAATATGGTTTAAATGTCTATGCCTATAAAACTTTTAAACGAGTCTTCAAGATTTACTCTGCACCTTTGTGCACATGATACAGTTTTTTATCTAAGTATTTTTATATGTTTAAAATTTTTATATAGTTAAAATTAGAAGCTTAATCATAAAAATGATGCAAAGTCATAAGTATGTTTCTATTTGTAAAAAATAAATAGAAATTTGGTTATGTAAAACAAAGTCATAATATTTCTCAATCACTGTATTTTGAAATCTGTATTGTTATGTTGTAACTGATAAGAAGATTACTTTGATAATTGTCATATTCAGGTTTTTGATAAGCACTAGTATAGTTGTTTGTATCACAAAAGCAGTACTAGCTTGCAAATCGACAAGTCAATAATATAACTACTAGATAACCTTTGATTTAAGACTTGTATGTTGTGTATATTACGATTCTTTAAATTCACATTCTATAATGATAACTTTAAAAATTAAAAATACCAATTACAATTATTGATAACTGACAGTTGAATTGTATACATGTTCGAACATAATTAAAAATATATAAGGAAAATCGTACGTGTAATTATTTCCAATGATATATAAATATCTTTGTTGTTTTGCAGTGAGGACAGTACATCAGAACGGTAATCAAATAGCTGTACCAGTAGTCAACCAAGATGATCTCATAACAGACGATGATATTAAGTATGGTTGTCCACAATATTACCATGCATATGTATTATTTGCAAGAGAAGACAAAGATTTCGTCAACGAGCTGCTGCAGAGGTTAAAGGACAATGGATTTAAGGTAAAGTTTCACAGAATATGTATTATCATAATTTGCATTATTTAGACGCTACAACCTCATAAAATTTGTATATTATAAAACTGTTATATTGTATAAAGCGGTAAGCCTCTATTAAATAATCAATATTCAGATATTTGATCAAACAGTTAGGAAAATTAATTGGTGTGATGATGCATTGTTGGCCAATCGTTTGAGTTAGCCTATTATTTATTAACTTACAAAACATATCCATTTTATTACTACATGGGAGTGAGTAAATTCAGTACCTTAGAGATCTATTCCTAGATGTGAGAAATCTGTGCCGTTGTTTCATCAGTTGATAGCTCCATAAATCTTAATCAATGGGTATGTTTTTTTATTGCTAGCAGGATGGACGCATACATAGTTTTCAATTATAGCATTTGAGCAGCAATTATGTTGGCATAATGCGTAACGTTGAATGTTTCAACTGCAACTCTCTTTATTCATATGTCGAGCAGTTTCAAAAGTACGAAGTAGGGCTTTCGCTTTGCAATGCGTGCAATTATATGTGCAGTAACTTAAGAAAATTAACAAATGTTTTTCTTTAATTTGACATGTCGACAGATCGAAAAGTCTTTCAAAATTTTCTTTTACAGCTTTGTACCGAAGATGACTTAATACCAGGCCATTCGACGCGGTTCGCTCCAGTGTCTCGCCTCATATCAGAGCGATGTAGCCGCATTATACTGATATATTCCCCGGACTTCCTGCGAAGTCCGGCCAATACATTCTTCATGAATCTAGCTCAGGCTGATGGAATTGGTAAGTTGTGTGGTGATAATTTTTATAACAGTGTGCTTTTCTCTTTTTCTATGATGAAGTAGGGAGACGAGCTGGACGCACTCTTGATGGTAAGAGAAACGCCAGCCCATAACCAAAGAAAAGCTACCTTGAACTTTGCATAAAGCAAAGCTCTGGACAGGGGTGCCGACGCTCAATTTAATGTTAAGACTCATTATTAGCCCAGTAATCTTGCTGGCTACAGTGCCATTCAGACCGGAGCCCAGTGACATTTGCGTATTACTGCTCAGGCGATAGAATGCTACTCTAGGTTTAAAAGACTAATTATAAGCAATAGATTCTTCAATTCATTCATTTTCAAAGCTAGCCTTACGAATACTATCACCCTTTTAAATATGGTGAAATAAAAACAATTAAAGGTATTCAAGATAGTGGACAAGGGGAAAATTAAAAGTATTAATTGGTTTTCAAGGCTCCTCAAACAATGTACAAAATTAAATGACATTCCTGATGAGTAATTATTACACATAATGTATCATTTTAATTTTCCTCATATAGAAGATTTATAACCTAAGACAAACTTCCAACAATATATATATATGAGAGTGTAAAATATAAACAGTGTGGAATAACGTGGAAAAACATGTAAAAATACTAGCCCTGCCATACGGATATGCCCGCATTTATGAACCATCCTCTTTAATCAGACTATCTCATAAAAAAACACGCATGAAAATCGGTTGTATAGTTTTAAAGATAGAAGAAGCATACATAGGGACAGACAGATGAAAGCAATTTTGTTTTATGCTATGTAATGATGTTACAGAAAAGAAGCAACTCAAGATAATACCAATAATGTACCGACACTGCATTCTGCCGATGCACCTGACATACTACCACAATCTGTACTACAGTCCGCCCGAACAAAAAGCACCTTATGAGTTCTGGGGCAAATTGCAACGGTCCCTGGATGTACGAGAGATGCCCAGGTGAGAACATTGTTGATTTTTATTTTATAACTTGTCTACTACAGATAGATAGAGAGGTACTGTCGCTATTATAATATTGGTAGTGATGAGATAAAAATTGACGGATTTTTTAATAAAAACATGGATGCAAAACGTTTTTAAATAGACTTAAAAAATATCATCATCATATCTATATACTAAATGAGACTAAGTATATAGATAAGTAAGAATCAGGCTAAGTAAAATATCTCTACAATTAAAAATAATTATAACTCTACTAATCTACATCCATAATTAATAATTCCAGAATCACTTTCAACTCATCAACACATTCAGCCATGAATATAGAAGAATTACCCAACAGTCACTCAGCAAGATTCACTCCGGAAAAGAAAAATGATAACTTCCTCAATTTACCGAGCGTTCCCACAGACACGTCGTCTATGGAAGACTTTAGTCGACTAAATGGTCTAAATACATCATACGAAACAAAATCACTGACTAATATTGAGACTAAAAAGAAAAAGGGAGGTACCCTCAGAAAAATTTTCAATACCATTAAAGGTAAGAAACAGAAAAAAGCGATTATGGTCGAGAATTAGGTTATTAGTAATCAAAAAAGATTTGGTAAAAAATTTAAAAAAAAAAGATAACGTGACAATTGATGGTCCACATAATGTTTATAGGGACAGTATTGTCAAAAATAAAGTATTGAAAAGAATTTATTTTGAAGAGAGGGTAGATGATGAAAATATTTTTGGAAAAATGTTTTAGATTAAAATGTATAATTGTTGTAAAAAGATTTTATTTTAAATGAACAATATACTGTTGTTAAATAAAGTTTTCTAAAATTTTAATGTTGTAAATTTAAATTTATTATAAGTGTCTTTGTTAATGCATTTAAAACAATATCTGTTATATTTTTGGAAAGAATACTTTTTACAATGCAAATAGTATAAGGTGAGACAAAAAAATGTAGCTTTAAGATGAAATCGTTTAAAGATGACTAGAAAGAAAAATACATTATTAACAAAAGAAATATATTTTTGTATATTTTTGAATTGGCGCGAATGCGTATTAATAACAGTGTAAGGCAGATAATTTAAGCATATAACATACATACATATTTTTTTACAATGTTTTGAAGAAATTAATATACCGCCATTAAACTTTTTAAAAGAAAGAGACCAACTGCTAATTTCGGTTTCATATAGTATCTGTGTATAAGTGTTTACCGTCCCTTCCAAACGCGAATTTACAATATTACTTATCTCCCTATGTAATGGATGCTATCTGTTTCTTATATTTTATAATTGTTTCATTTCCCTATATCACAAACATATGAAGTCTATACATAAATTATTGTCAAAGTTTTTCTCTTAGACAGGCCTGTGCTGCATTTATAAAATTCGGCTCATTGGTTTAATTGCGAAAGCGACATAATATACAATAAACAGGCTTATATTTACCGTTGTAATATGCATACTATAAGTCACTTATTAGGTGCTCAAATTCTCAAGAAAAACGTGAACCGAATACCATACGCACATTTATAAACTTCTCAAAATATTATTTTACACAGAAATGTTATAAGAATTTATAATTTTTTAGCCATTTCTAAGGCAAAATACCTAGAATGACTCGTATGCAATTAGGATCTGGCAATAATAAAGGACTTATTGTCAAAATTATCTGCGAAAGTTTTTAACTGATTTGAACAGGTGCTTCCAAGAAATATAAATATTTTACTGTTGTATCTTAATTATATATGTATATTGTGTTGTTGTACTTTGTAACGAAACGAAATAAAACAATTTAAATGTTTTCCGTGTTTTATTTTTAACATAATATAAACCTTTATTGCACAAAAATAACTGATCTGAAAAACTGTTCTCTGTATTGAAAAACATTTACCACTGCACCGGTTCATTTATTATATATTTCTTCAGAGACGAACCGACAAGAAACTCTGATAGTTGCTTTCCAAAAATAAGATACAATTGCTTGCAATTACAAAACTACACAACAACTCAACAATTACAATATTTTTTAAATTTATTTATTAAGAACATTTACGTTCATCTTATATGCTAAAAATAGGGCCCCACAAAACTGTTTTCACAGTTTGTCTGTGGGTATGATTGCTAATGGTCTTACTACTTGATTATTTCGTACAGCTCGGACGGTTACGGTTACAGAAATGTTATTTAATAAAGGACATTTCACATTACATTTATAGTTATTAAGTTATAGGATTAATAATTTAGTAGATGTAGTTTTAATGATTTACAGAATTTACTTTTGTTGGTTATATTTGATAGATCTGGAGGTAAACTATTTATTTATTTATGAAAGTCTTGATCTTCACGCCCAGTATGTCTAAAAACAATTTAAGGCCGACGAGTGAATGTCCCTTTAGGGCCACCACTCATTATCGATACTATTAGATATCTCTGGGTGCTTGACACCGAAGCGGGACCCGCTTGCAATATCGCATCCTTCCAGACATGCACTCAAATTGGTGCCAATTATGTTAACATCACAAAATGAATATGAATATAATATTAACAAAAATATTGCAGTTATTTGCGATTAAACAAAACTTTCCGATTCCTGATGTTTTTATCTTATCATACATGTTTTTAAAATTATTATTTGCAATAATAGTACGTCGTTCGCGTCGGGGAACACAGCTTTTAGTATTTCTAAGGCTCAATGCAGTTTTTTTAATTAATTTTAAAGTGAATTCAAAAGTCAACTTGGTGTTTAAGAGATTAAAAACTCGATGGTATATAATTGTGCTTGCTTCAACTGCTGGAGGAGAGTTTGACGTCATTGACGCATCAGCTGGCTTATTAAATACATTCTTGGTGAGTTGCATTGTTCGTAATTTCGTACAGGAGTTTCGTTACCTCGTCTAAGGGATGTAATGTTAGTAAAGAATGGGCCAAGATTAATCATACATGATTTGCTTTGAGATAGAGACTCAGATATATATTAGGTGAAAAGCAAGACATATTTAATTTAATTATTTACCAAGCTTCGCATATGTGCCGAAGTGAATGGAGCGAAAAAAAACCTAGTGCGTTGACCGGTTATCAGTTAGAAAATATGATAAAATAAGCGGTACTATTTTTTATTGATTTAAAGTAAGGTCTGAAGCACTCTACTAATTTTAAGCATTCTACTAATTATATCTACTACTGCCTAATTACTTTTGTCTGTTTCATAATAGGTTGCCTGGAAGAAATCGCTGAAAGGCTATAAAGCTACCATCGTCTGTGTTATATTTCTGCTTAAGTGTGTAGTAAATTAATAAATAAACATATCAGCATCCTGCATTATATGATATGCTATCAGAAATAAACAAAAGCCCTTTAGTGCAGTACTGAGACTAACTTTCTTCGTCGTGACAACTTTTTTGGCGTCCATTTGAACACTCAAATGTGCTTCTAATTCTGTACTCCAATGTAATTAAATGTGGATGTTTCTTATTATAATTTGATTGTACATATCTAGATTTGATTGTAGATATATTTCTATAATAATTTACCACTTTTAAAGTTGCCATATACACACAGATTGCTTAGCGCGGGACTAGATGGCGCTGTGCAACGAGAAGTATAATGTCTGACAAAATCCAAAGAGATTAAATCAAAACACGTATATAAATCTTAGGTGCTTTAAAAAAATAAAATTATTTTCGTTTAATATAAATATTGTTTACGGTTAATTTTATATCGAAATAAAATAAAACGATTTTAAACTTTTCAACGTTTTATTTATAACAAATACACTTATTATACACCTACTGGAATTCAATTCCTTTCATACACAATTATTAAATTATGTTTTATAGACATCTATATAATTCACATTTTCCATATACAAGTGGTGCCCCGCGGGTCTTCTCGCTAACAGACCTCTAATGTAGCTATAGTATACAAAAATAATAATTTACAGTATCGACATAGTAAGGTATTCAGAAAAACCATCGAAAAATCGCGTTGAATATCTCGAATATTTCTTACAGATCATCCTAACTTATGAAGTTAATCCTAATTTTTTAAGTAATTCGTAACTTATTGAGTCAATACTAGCATGTTAAGTTATTCTTAACTTATTAAGTCAATCGTTACTTAAAAAGTTTATCTTAACTCAACAAGTCATCCTAACTTATTATGTTAATGCCAACTAATAACTCACTTATCACTAACACACTTATGACTAAGGTAGTGGTAGCTAAGCTACAGTGAGCGTACACAGAGGCGGTGCAGCCGCACGAGGTGGTCGGCGCCGCAGCTGGCTAGGATCAGATCCGGACTGTCTTCCGGATCAGGCTTGAAGGTCAGACGCTTTACTGTTAGATGGTGAGCCGCGCTGGAAACAGATATAATAAACTCATAAACGATGATATTATATTAAATAGATATGTTATAAGCGCTAAATTTTAAAGACGCAAAAACATCCTAATTAGAACATTTTACCTTTAGCTGATTGGTGGCTTATGTTTATTTGCATTCAAGCGCAACTGACAAAACTAAAAATCTCTTTTTTCTTGTTGGCTTTTTAATTTATCTCTTTTCTATCGTTTTGACTTGAATTATCGAATGCGCAACTCGCGCACCCAGCTTTAAAGTCAATTTCGTTTGTCAATCAAAAATAACAGTCTGTTATGTTTTTATTTTTTTTATTATAAAATTGAGGGGTATAGAAGCAAAAGCGCTTCAGTCCAAAATGCATTTTTTTAAACTGAGCACACCAAATTATAGCCATTAAAAATTGTTACAATATATTATAATCGACACCATCCAAATCTACCTAATTCATACATAAAATTCACTTAGAAAGTGAGGGTTAAATGCAAAACCGCTTCGATCCAAAATTTCTTAGAAGCAAATCTGCCTCAATCACAACTAACCAATAAGAAGCAGCCATTTCAAAATTTCTAAGACGGTGAATCGGCTACTTTTCATAGTAAGTTAACTGTGGACAGCGCGTGTTTAATTTGTGTTTTATTAAATTATCTTATTGTAATGAAACAATACATTACACCGGCACGTGCAGGACGAGCACAGAAACGTTTGGTAAATAAAAATCAGTGGCGACGAGTGAAGGAAAAGACAGGAAAGTAACAAACAATTCACTAATATTTTGGCCGTTATAAGCGGGTGAAGTAGGGTTTGCATGGAAAGCTTCCATTTTTTTCTATTTTATTTTAATTTTATTTATTAATACAAAAAAAATGTTTTATTTTGCAATCGGAGCCCTGCACTACTGTCATTTATTGACAGTTTTCGAATTACATAGTGAGGTGCAAATTCGCTTCAATCCAAAGCAATGAGAAGCAAACACGCCTAACTCCAAACCTTAAATGCAAAGACACCTCAGTCCTACACTATTTCTTGATTTTCAAAGAATTTATGTAGATTTAATATGTTTTAATTAGGGCAATTTCAATAATTTATCATTTGGGATGCACGAACATACTTTCTGATAAAATAATACAATTTATTAAGACACAGTAGAAATTTGCGAATTACTCAGTTTCAGTATTTTGTGATCGAAGTGCATTTGCTTTTATACCCCTCATGTAATGCAATGATTGACTCATTTAATAGCCTATTACAAATTTTGTAGGCAAAAATTATGTGAAGTCTCATACAGTGATGCCAGTCTCAAATTTTCATGATTTATAATTTTAAACTAACTTAACCCACGTACAAAAAGCTCGCTCACCTATGATCCATCTCGTGCAGCAGCAGCCAGGAGTCATACTGGTACAGCAATATAGTTCCTGTATCGAGTCCCAGTGCTACAATGTTCCCGCACTGCGCGAACGCGAGTGACGTCACGGGGTAACTTAGTTCAAGTTTTGACATTAGCTCATAGTTCTTTAGTGATGTGCCCGAGTCTTGCTCCGTTTTGCGCCAGAGACAAACCTGTAAATGTGTATGTTTAAATAAATATAGTAAGATTAATATACATTTTTATTTGTTGTGTCGTGTAGGGGGAAGAACTGGTGTCATGATATAAATTGAATTGAAATTTAACTTTAAACTTTTAAATTGAAATATAACTAAACGAAATACCTCAAAAATAACTAAATGAAACACCTATGTGTTTTTTTTTTAATAATATAGTCATTCCTGTATACTTTTGGTCAAAAAAGTGTTTTTAATTTAATTTTATTTTATTTATGTGTGTTTTTACAATTCAAACAATATATTATTAGTACTGCTGACAAAACTAACCTTGCCTTCTCTGGACCCAGTCCCAAACCCGCTACCATCAAACAACCAATCGCAGCACCAGATGATCCTAGTATGAACACCGTTAGTCTTATCCGAACTAGCGGCTACATCAAACAGGTCGGAACTCTCTCTCCGTTGGTAGACTGTCCATCTCCTGTCCCTCGACACGGAGAGTAGGCGCTGAGAGTCCGGAGAAAAAGCTAGTTGCGTCACAGTGAGAGTATGAGATTGGAGCTTTTGTATTTGTTTCCAGGTTTTCGTTTCCCTGAAATGAAAATGACACGAAATGAATATGATAAAGAGACTTTAGCATATCTTAATAAATAAATATTAAATTGATTGGAAATTAAAAGGGTTGAAGCCGAAATCGAAACTATTAATATTTCTTCTTTACACTCTTTTGTTTGTCCTAATGTATGCTTAAATCTTTGAAACTACGCAATCGATAAACTACGAACCGAGAAAGAGAGAGAGAGAGAGAGAAAGAGAGTGAGAAAGAGAATAAGAAGGAGCGAGACAGCAATACACGCACGTCTCGCAATCGCAAGTTAGTTTTATTTTTTTTTCTATCTAGCCCTTTCGCAACGCGCTAAGGAGCTGCGTTCCAATAATAAAGCCACTCGCCATATAATGACAGCGGCGTGGTCGGCGGCGGCGGCGCGGCCGGCGGAGGCGAGCAGGCGCGCGTCGGGCGCGGCGCGCGCGCACCGCACCTCCGAGCCGTGCCCGTACAGCTTGTGCGTCTCCGGCCACAGCGTGTTCTGCATCAGCGTCTCTTCTGTTGGAGGTTCTGTGTTCGAGAAATAAATTAAAAACAAGCAGATATGCCTTTTTTTCCAATTATAGCACTAGAGCGCAATATGTTGAATGATTAACTACATATTTCTTCATTCATACATCTACAAAGTGGTGTATTCGAGGTTCTGTATTTGAAAAAAAAATAATAAAAGATAAAGATAATGTTTGCATCAGAGTCTCTTCCGTTGGAGGTTCTTTATTCAAAAAAGGATTTTTTTAATTAAACGAGAGCTCATATGATGTGTAGTATAAAGCATATAACTAAAAAGGTGTAGAGACAGCATGTTATGGTCTATTGGAGGATTATAAAAAATATTTTTTAATGAAAACAGAGCAGATGTTAATGTATAAAGGTGAAAAAGGCATAGTATTTATTTATTTGAGTTGCCTAATAGGTGTTTCACGTTATCATAGAAATAAAAAAAATGTATTAATCACAAAAAACACTTACCATGCATTTCCATAGGAACAAAGTAGCCATCTTTATCAACATCAGCGTCCTTCATGTCATCTCCACTGAACACAGCCTTGTTGGACAGCCCCAGGGACGGTACTGATGCACCTTCGGGACCTGAAAATACATATATAAGAATATATGAGTATTGTCTTGATTATGATTTGACAAATTCCAAATAAAACCTATGCATTTCTTTGTAATTAATTAACTCCATTGCAATCATGAGACTGCAAAAATTTTACGGGTGGCCACATATAATTAAAATAGACATCCATACTAATATTATAAATGCGAAAGTAGCTCTGTCTGTCTGTTTTTTCATCACGCTAAAACTACTGAACCGATTAGAACGAAATTTGGTTCACAGATGGTCTAGAGCCTGAGAAAGAACATAGGCTACTTGTTAACTGGAATAAAGGGTTAATGGGGGGGTCAAAGTTTATATTAAAGTCCACGCGGACGGAGTTGCTGGCTGCAACTAGAAGTTCATATATTTTAAGGATGATTACAGGATGTTTTAAAAACAGACAACTAGACTTACGCTAAGTCGAGGTTGTGTTATGGTAACTAGATAGTGAATAAATTACATTTACATAATTTTGTGATGTAATAACATAATTATAATACAAAGCATCACCCAGACTCCAAAAATATATAAATGTAAAAACAAATACAAATGCATTATATTTTGAGTTGGAAATAGTATGGGATATGTAGGTATAAATAAAGTTAGATTACAATATTCATATTTTAGGGACAGTTTTAATATAATATCTACATGCATGAGGATTGCTTTTAACTCTACACACATATGATACAATACATATGTGATATTTCCACACAGACTCACCACTAACATCTCCATCAAGCATCTCTCCGGTGATATTTTTAAAGTTCTGTATAAAGTTGTGGGGAGCTCGGAACACTCGAGCCACCTTCTCCTCAGCTGCTGAGACATACTCTGTAGAGGAGACCAACGTCACTGAACACATGTCGTACCCGTGTACTTGGGGACGAGCTATTTCATGCCATTGGGAATCTGGAAATATTATTATTTAGTATTTAATAACCAGCCGCTTCCCGCGGTTTTATTCGCTTAGTTACCGGTATAAAAGGAACCTATATTTTAATCCAGAGTATCATCAATCTACATACCAAATTTCAACTAAATCAATCCAGCTGTTTTGCCATGAAAGAAGACAAACATACAGACACACTTTTATATAATTAGGTATGGATTCTTTGTGGGGTATATTTTGAATTAGAATTATTTGTATGTATGGGATATAATATATTGTATAAATAAAGAGTTGGTTTTTCGTTTAACTTAAAAATTCAAATATAAAAAAAGAACCATTTTGGCCTAACAGCTAGTCAATGGTTCGACTGGTCGAGGATCCTCCCTTTGGGTCAGGTTCAGTTCCTTCAGTGTCCTTCTGAACATACCATTATCAATCCTCCAAGGTGCATGTATCCTGGCCGTCTGATCCAGCGACACACTCAGCAGATACCTGCCCTGTTTCTCCCATTCTACGTCCTCTACACCACTGAAGTGACCACCGATGACTACACTGGACTCGCATTTTTTGAAATTCTGCAAATCATTAATAAGGATATAGTTAAGTCAGTCACTGTTACTAAATTCTATTAATAAATGCCCAAAAAATAGCGGTATATAAATTTTTTCACAGAATAAAATATTCACTGTTCCGTAAGCATAAATAGGTTTACAGCTGTTAATATTAATTTACCTATAATTTATTTTATTTTATTTCGATTTGGTTAATTTTTTTATTTATCATTAATTAATGCATACTTTGAAAGAAAGAAACCATCTTCTAGTTGCGGCTTAATAGAGTGTCATCTCTCTCACTCACAATTTGTTGAGTAGCAGACAGTTTGTGAATCATATGATAGATATAACCACAGAAAGTTATTTCAAAGATTGATATTATAGTAATTTTATGCATTAATAAATGGATAAAATAAATTACTTTGTATAACTTAAAAAAAAAGTAACACAACAACTTCTACATAATCTAAGTCAAATATTACATGTAGTAACACTTTTGTCTTTTTGTTTTTTGTCTTTTCATGGTATTACAAAACAATAATTTACCGCAGGTTCAGTAAGCAGTTTCTTCAGGGACAAACCAGCAAGTAACCCTGATAAGTATTGTTATACCACTCACCTTATCCAAGTTCCATATATGAAAAGAACCATTATATCCATGCCCCAAAAAGGCGTTCGGCCCAAACCGACTTCCATAGAATCCAAGTCCGTTACCGCCGACCTCACCTACTCTGATCTTTTCAACCCAGGCACCAGTCATCTCAGGCTCCCAAATAATTATGGTTTTGTCAAGCGAAGATGATAATAATCGGTTTATAGGCTGTCTATTATCTGTAACAAAGAAGTTGAGTTAAAGTCAATGTAGTGAATATGCCGTGCCAAATAAGACAGGCTCGCCCCGGGGTGGTACCACCTTTCCACAGAAAACCGACGTCCAATAACGACAGCTCATTAAAGATGCCTTAGCATTTCATTCGGAGCACCAAAGTTACAAATCCCTACCCTTTTCATTATATTTGTAGTTTCTTAGTATCAGATAAACCTCGTACTTGGTTGCTCACATATACTCGTAAACAAAAAACACTATTATTTTTTTCTCGTTATAAAAATTTTTGTATGTGTAAGAATGGAATTAATAAATTAACTAAACCATTTGTGAAAATTAGTAACGAACTTAATGACGAAAGCCGCATTATTTTGTAAATATGTATGCTGTATGCAAAGGTAAGCATTACGATAAGAGGACATATAAATTGTATGAATCTTACCCCTTTCACTAAAAACATCCCACTGCACTCCGTACACCCATCCTTCGTGACCCGCCAATACTGCTTCCAACTTTACCGACCAGATCACATTGTACGCTTCAAAGACTTTCTTTTCCACTTTAATGATATCTGATGATGAGGAACAAGGCTCATCATCTAGCCTTTGAATTCTCCAAATACGGATGTACGTGTCTTGAGAAGCTGATGCTAGGAGAATACTGTTGTCTGAAAATTTCATTCATTTTTCAAGTTCTAGAGAAAATCATAAGTATATAAATACACAGGTTGTCCCCATATATTTTCATTTCAATTACACTCAAATTTATCCCATTATACTAATAAAAAAGGGAAAAATCACACAAGCCTTAATTTCCGTGATAATAGTATTGTAAAAGTATTATCACATAGGGTCGAAGTTACACTCTTATGTTCATTCAAACATATTTCTTAATTTTTACATGAATAAGGAACAAACATACTCATAATATATACATGTTTACAAACCTCTGTGTTTGAAGTATTAGTAGGTTAAAATTGAAATAGATGATAAAATACTAACCGTCAATCAAGCTATCAAGCCCTCTCACCCAGTCCTCATGTCCCAGAAGCACATCAACTCTATGATACTCTCCGTTAAGGGCAAACACATGAATCTTATTGTCGTCCAGAGCTAAGAATAGTACTGGCTTGTTGACAACGGGTAACATCTGTGCATGCAACGTCAGGCAGAGTCCGGAGTTTAGATTTATTGTTTGCTTAAGAGTTACTGTGCCTGGAAGAAATTTTGAAGGCTATAATATTTTTTTTACTAAAATAACTACAATTTATATTATTGACGGTAAATAAAATGAAAACTATTTGATACTTGAATGTAGTAATTGAAAATATAAGTCTTTAATAAGATTTGAACAGAACTTAAATATGAGACAAATTACTAATTATAGTTTTAAGTTATCCTTTAAAATTTACCTACCATTAGACCTTTCCCAAACTTTAACAGTGGAATCTATGGAAGCAGTGAAAATAAATAAATCATTTCCACCAGTATACATCCCGTAGAGACATGTTACTCCATCTTCATGGCCTGTTAGCTCACTGGTCACCTTCCAGTCTCCATTAATAAGTGACCAGATAGCCGCAGTTTTGTCGGCAGAAGCTGATATTAACTCGGTACATGATCCGTCTGGTTTGGTTAACCATTTGACAGAGTTCACGCGACTGCGGTGATGACCGAGAACAATTATAGGATCCTTGTCCTTTATTTTCTGCAATAATAAAGGGTTTTATCAACTTCCTTTAATAATTACAAGCTTTTGAGAAGAATTGTGTAAACTTACTGTATCGTATATTACAACAGCATTACTCGCTCCATAACAAATCAGTCCCGCTTTATTCCAGTCTACAATTTCTGGGGTACGATTACAAGCTACGGATGTATACACCTGTTGAACAGATACTTTCATTTTTAATGTTATAATAAATATTTTGTAACTTTTATACGCATGTAACTTCTTCGAATTTTGTTATGATTCAAATTGACAGTTCTCAGTTCTCACTTCTCAAATAGGTACACATGGGATAGCGAGCGGTGCATTGACATTTGGTATTGATTATTTTTTGACGTTCTTATAATCGTTTAGTAATAAATATTTTTAAAGAATATTTCAAATCTATTTATTGGCGGATAAGCTTTTATTGATATTATAGGAAGTCTATGAGAACGAAAAATTTTGCTTATGAATAATAAAAAACGTTACAATTTAAACACGTGTCTCATAATATTATAAGAAAAGTTTAGACTTGCTACGAATACTAAACGATTGTTTTAACTTTTGGCGGGAAATTGTGATTGACAGTCGGTATTGAATGTCATGAAAATAATAAAATTATCAACACTGATCAGCTGGCCTAAATTAGTTTAAGTATAATTTTAATTTATTTTTATAAGAGGGAATAACTAAAAAGATAACTGTAATCATGCCAGAAGTGATGATAAGTGGAATACCTGTTAACTTTCCCTTTGAACCTTACGAAGTCCAAAAAGCTTATATGGCCCGAGTTATTGAAAGTTTACAAAACAATACCAATGCTCTTCTAGAATCACCAACTGGTACCGGAAAGACACTAAGCTTATTATGTTCTTCTATTGCCTGGTTACTGGTTAAGAAGGCCCAATTACAAATGAACGCACAGCTCGGCAATTTTTCGGACCACAGTGGTATGGATAATCTTCGCGATAACTTGAAGTCGGCCGGTGGTAAAAGTAAGGATAACACTACATGGGGTATGCCAAAGATTATTTATTCATCTAGAACTCACTCTCAGCTAACCCAGGCTATGCAAGAGTTGAAAAGATCCAGCTACAAGCATGTCAAAGCTGCAGTATTAGGCTCGAGAGATCAGATGTGTATTCACCCAGAGGTTTCGAAAGAGAGTAACAATATGAATAAAGTCCACATGTGTCAACTCAGGGTAAAGTCTAGAACTTGCCATTTTTATAATAACATAGAATCAAAGAAGGATGATCGATCAGTGAAAGGTGATGATATATTAGACATAGAAGATTTAGTAACAGTAGGTAAGAAGTTAAAGTGTTGTCCATATTATTTATCAAAAGAACTCAAACTAGACGCTGATATAATATTTATGCCTTATAATTATTTGCTTGATCCAAAGTCGAGAAAAGCAAATGGAGTAGAACTTATGAATAATGTAGTCATTTTAGATGAGGCACACAATGTTGAAAAAATGTGTGAAGAATCTGCATCCTTGCAAGTTAAGACTACTGATGTAGCTTTATGTATTGATGAAATAACTTATGTTATGAGATCCTTTGCTGAGGGAACAGAAGACAATTTAGATTTAACAATGGATAACAACCAACCCAAAGACTTTACCTGTGATGACTTATGTATATTAAAAGAAATGATGCTAGCTTTAGAAAAGGCAATAGATGAAATTGAAATAGGTTCTGAAGGCTCTACATACCCTGGTGGTTTTATATTTGAATTGCTGGCTAAGGCTGAAATAAAAGACCATAATCAAATGTCTGTTATAACTTTAATAGACAATTTAATACAATATTTGTCTATGGGCAGTGCTTCACCATTTCAACGAAAAGGAGTAGGTTTGCAGAAAATTGTTGATTTGTTAAATGTTGTTTTCTCTGGAACAACTCATGCATATAAAGAGAGAGTGAAGATGTGTTATAAGGTTCATGTCCATATTGAAGAAAAGAAGAATAACAAGAAGAATGATGGTTGGGGTGCTCTCAAGACTTCTAATCCAAAGTCAGCAGAAAGAGTGCTGAGCTATTGGTGCTTTAGTCCAGGTTTTGGGATGAAGCAACTATTAGATCAAAATGTACGAAGTATAATATTAACAAGTGGCACACTTGCACCACTTAAACCATTAATATCAGAATTAGGCATACCCATTGGAGTGCAATTAGAGAATCCACATATAGTCAAATCCAACCAAATTTGTGTCAAAATTATTGGCCAAGGACCTGACTCAGTGCAATTAAATTCAAACTATCAAAACAGGGATAATCCAAAATACATCTCATCTTTAGGAAGAACAATATTAAGCTTTTGTCGAGTAGTACCAGATGGGTTGTTAGTATTTTTTCCATCATATCCTATTATGAATAAATGTCAAGAGATGTGGCAAGCTGAGGGGATATGGTCAAGTATTACCAACATTAAACCTATTTTTGTGGAACCACAACGTAAAGATACTTTTAATGCTATTATAAATGATTATTATGGCAAAATAAGTGACCCTAGTACCAGGGGTGCATGTTTTATGGCTGTATGTAGAGGGAAAGTTTCTGAAGGATTAGATTTTGCAGATATGAATGGAAGGGCTGTAGTAATTACTGGCTTGCCATTTCCACCTTTAAAAGATCCCAGAATTATATTAAAGAAGAAGTATTTGGAAGAGTTAAGAATGAAAGATAAGGATTTCCTCTCAGGTGATGAATGGTATTCTTTAGAAGCTACAAGGGCTGTAAACCAGGCAATAGGAAGGGTAATCCGGCATCAAAATGATTATGGAGCAATCCTTTTGTGTGATAGCAGATTTAATAGTCCAAAACTTAAAGGCCAATTGTCTGCTTGGTTGAGAGATTACATTAATGTCTCTAATAAATTTGGAGAGACTGTCAGTGAAGTGTGTAGGTTTTTTAAAAATGCTGAAACATCTCTTCCAGCGCCGAAGCTCAAACCTTTACTACCACATGAAGCTAATAGTAGTTATAAAGATGATGGACTAAGAAATATTACAGGAGTGTCCTTCCCAACCGTGAACACTAGAGTTGTGGCAAAATCTAGCAAGAAACCGGTGAGCCAATATCCAAATTCAAATGAAGTGTATGCTGATTTTTCTATGGATTTTTACAAAAATGCACAATCATCTACCTATGTTAATGAGTTCAAGCCAAAACAAGCAAAGGATTTGTTTAGTGCTTTAGATTCTAGTGGTGATACTTCTCAATCTTCTAGCACTTTAGTGACTATACATAAAAGAAATGCTGATGACACTAATGTACCTATTGCTAACAAGAAAAAGAAATTAAAAATCAAGTCATTTGGTTTTGAGGAAAATTTACAACAAAGTCAAGTTCCCAATGAAGTCATTAAGCCAGAAAAAGTAGCTCCAACATCATTAATTGATTTTGTAAAAGAAATTAAGACATTGCTGGATTCTGACAAGTACAAAATGTTTCAGTTATCAATATCAACATATAAGAAGCAAGGTGATTATGAAGAATTTATTAAGATTTTAACAGAAATTTTGGGTAGTAAGAAACTGTTTTATTTGCTAAAAGGAATGAAGAGATTTTTGAAGGAGGAACACAAAGAATCTTTCCAAGAATATTGTGATAATTATAATATAATATAACCTTCATAATATTTAAGTTAATTTAATAAACTAATAATATGTAGCTAAATTATATTTTAATTATATATATAAAGACTGTAAAATTAGTGATTTAGATAGTTTATTTAACTTATAAATTTAATGATAGTTGACAAGCTAAATTAATTTAAATAAAATTCAAAATGTTATTTTTAAATGCTATATTCTAAATTAATTTTAACTACATTCTAAAATATATTTTTGGGAGCTTCATTGATTTTATTGTGAATTACAACAGAATTGATTCTTAACATTGTTTGTTCAGCACGTTGGAAGTTTATTCTCATAAACTGCTTCCTTCGTTTCTTTTTAAAGTGTGTTCTTGTATGCGATAATCCTTTAGATATAACAGTAGCGGTTACATTGACTAACCCAGGCTGCACAATAGGCCTTCCAATGAGGGAAAAGTCCTTAGTTGCAGCAAGTAAAACTTTATCTAGCCTTATTTTATCACCAATATTTGGTGGCCAATAACCTTCAACTACTAATAAGTCACCATCAGTAACTCTCCATTGTTTCCCCAGAAGATGGATAATCGCGAAATTCCGTGATGCTTTTTCTTCGATAAGCTTATTGCAGGTCGATATTACTTCCTTAGTAGCATCACTAACAGATTGACTCTGCGCTGGAGCGTTATTTGTTACAAATCTTGATAAAATTCCTCCTAAAAATAAAAACATTGATACAATAGAGCAAAATTGAATGTGAGATGTTTATTTTGTATGAAATTCAACAAACCCTTGCCCATAGTTGCTAAATATTTTGGTTAATTTTTGCAAACCAGATCTTATCAATGCCATATTTTATTCTAATTCTAAACACTCGTGTAATTAATATAAAACAAATTTATATAACTGCCCGATTTATAAACATAACCTCTTTTCACGCCATTCTAGTTCACTATAATGTCATATGTCAAAATCAAATGTCAATTGTCAACGAAAGAATGCATAAGACGTACTCTGGAATACAATGGATTATTGACGTTAGATAATATGAATGAATTTTGATTTAAAAGACATGTAAATATTATAACTACAGAATGTCTTTACAACAATCTACATACCTACAAGACCGTGTTTTTTGTTTAAGAAACTGACTCCGTACTCTGTGTACATAAACGTTAATCAAACATAATTTAACAAGGTTTTTATGTATGTTCGATGTATTTAGTTCGTTAAAGGTATTTCTACAGTTTTAATACAAATAAATAATGTACAAAAAAAATTTTGCAGAAGCGTTTAGTAAAATTTTAAGATTGTTTCATCGTTGTGCAATTGTTAATTTTGAAGAAGGTAGTAAGCGTTGTAAGCGCGTGTAAGGAAATAAAAAGTATTCTGCGATATACCTAGTTTTTCAATTATAGCATTATTGTGCGTTATGCGAAATAATGCTTAACGTTGAATGTTTTCAACTACATATTGCGTCATATGTACTTAATATTATAAATGCAAAATTTACTCTGTCTGTCTGTCTGTGTGTCTTTCCATCACGCTAAAATTACTGCACCGATTAGAACGATATTTGGTACACGGATGGTCTAGAGCCTGGGGAAGGACATAAGCTACTTTTTTATGGTGGCGCGATGGGTTGAAACTTTTTATAATTGTACGCTTTCACGGCCTAACCGCTGAACCGATTGTAATGAAATTTGATACACAGTTCATCTAGAACCTGAGATAAAGGAAGAGGGGATCTTTAACTAGAAAAAAGGGTAATAAGGGAGGGGGGGGAGGTTTAAGTATATGTGAAAGTTCATAATATATCGAGAATTCTCAAAAGTACTAAGTAGTGCCTTCGTGCATTGCATGTGCTGTGCCAGAAAAAAAATAATGCTTTTCTTTAAGTGGAAATTAATGAAATTATGAAATGGAAAGCATAGTGCTGCTTTGTAATTGAAAAACAAGGATATTTATATGAACTTTAACATTAGTAGTCAAAGTCAGAGTCAAAATCTTAATTCAATTAGGCTACATTTAGTAAAAATGAGTTGTACATATTTAATTCTCCTTCAGATAGCGCACTAACTCCATCTATATATTTACGACAGAACTAATACAATACTAGCGCTGATGCGGCTATTCTTTGAACTATAATTCAATTCGTTCAAACCATCGATCAAGGAACCAAACTGATGCTTTTATATTATTATTATCCTTTGAGTTGAGTAAGTGTTACATATTATATGTATGATATTGATATGAATAGTATATTTTATAAAACTTATTGCAATATACCTATTAATAACTAAACTAGCGGTGTGTTAAACTACATTTCTGTCTTTCAATATAAGATTTAAGGAAATCTGATAAGCATCAGTAGTTTCTTGTAATTTGGTTGTTATTTAAAATCGTATGACCATTTAAATTGGTTCCTTTTATTATAAAATAAAGAAAAATTAAAAGTTTTCATTCGAAGCAATCGGATTTATTATATAAAGTTAATTAAATATACTTTATGTGTGAAGCCGCTTGTTCTATTCGCAGTGTTAGAGTGGAGACTTATAGCAAGACTCATGGAGAACGATTTTAATTTATTGTTGACCTCTCCCTTTTTTGGTGGGAAAACCCGCTACGGAAGTTGATGGCTGCCCTACGCACTGACAAGCGTCGCGAATCAATTTTAAACCACACGTGGGCAGTTTTCAGCGACGCTTTGTAAAATAAGTGATCTTTAATGCTTAATATTTCATCGGTATACGTTCGCGCACTGATTGGAGCTGAATGCTCATGGACCAACCTCGCGACGCGCTATTGTTACTGTTTATCAATGTTTTCGCAAAGGGTTGTTAATCGTTCTCAGCGAAAGCTTTTATGGACTATCAGGCGATTTTTTGGTCAGTTACAGTATGTCGAACTTAATTCACCGCCGTGTCTATGTTCAAGAAAACTTAAAATCTCATTAATTTATTTATCTATTAATTTACAATATACATACATATATGCAAGAATTATTATTATTATATTAATTATTTAATAATGTTTTTGCTTAAGACAATCGTCTTCCGTTATATTAAAACTTCAGTCTTTACTTAATATTTTATTAAACCAAAAATAAACCAAGTAAAGGCGGACGAAATCGCGAGCAGGCCTGTACAAGTATACGACGTAATAAGTACACACACGAAAACTTGCCGCCCTTCCGGGCAAGCCCGTTAAAGTTTGTGTTATGGTTTCATTAGATACAATAACAAAACAAACATCGCTAGTTTTATTGGAACAAAATAACAACCGTCATAAATTGGTAATGATAAAGCGAGAGTCATCTCTGAAATGTTCATTTAACGAGCTCTCCGCTCTACGTAGCGCGACATTACTTATCGTAGCACTTGCTACGAGACTGCTACGATTCGCTGCATCGGTCAACATGCTACGATATATCATTTAAATATATTCGTCAAAATTATATGTTATTTAAGACTACTAAATATAAAATAAAGTCACCGCAACGGCACTTCAATATTATTCATAATTAAAAAGCAGAGCGTATAAAATGCAGCATGAATAATTATTACAGCCCGCATAACATCACGTTCGCAGATAATCTATCAAGGTTTTTTCCTAAAGCAGGTGCACCTAGGTACGTTTTCAGGGCACGCGGTCGGCCCGGCTCGGCTATTTTCGGCTGCGTCTGGGGCCCGTTGCCATGGCGACGGGACGCACCGGAGGCTGCCGAAAATAAACAGCGCCTGCATCGAACTATGATTTTAATTCGGTTAAGAAGCACGAAGGGATAGATGGTGCAAATAGTAGGTTTTAAGGTGTGTAGGTTTTTGAGAATTTTTCTGGGGTAGGTTGTTTGTTCGGGTAGGTCGGTGGGCGGGCGGGCGGCGGGGCTGGGGCTGGGATGGGAAGCTGTGGCGGTGCGCGCGCATCGGTCTCGCGTCAGTCGCTAGGCGGCGCGGGCCAGCGCACGGTCGATAGGTGCCGCGACGCTGCCATGTTGCACGGGAGCACGTGCAGCGACACGCAGCACGCGCCGGCCCAGTGCTAGTGCCCGCCAGTGCCCGCCAGTGCCCGCCACTGCCCGCGAGTGCCCGCCACTGTGCATCTGCTAAGGTAAACGCGCCACGCTCATCTCGCATAACGTCTCGTTGAAGCCGTGATGGATATGATTGAATCCCTCGATTGTGTTCAAGTGTTTTCAGTTCACTGAGGGTTGATACGTCGATCGACATGGATTCGAAATGGAAACATTCGGGTATGGTAATGGTAAATGGTCTGTCGTAGCGCGGAGATGGATCGAACTCATATTTTTCTCGTAGGTTTGCCTAAAATCTGTGTCAAGTTCGCTTTCTAAGTACCGTTTTGATACGCGGAGACAAATAATAATGGAAGGAAAATGGAAATCAGTGAATAATTTACTAAGTAAGAGTGTACCTATAACGAGTGAGTAGTCTGAAGTGTATTTGGATTGAAATTTACCTCTAAAACTTCATTCTAAAACAACATTTCTAATGAATAACTAATCAAGTCCTAGTAATAAGAATAAAGATCGAAATTCAATCTATAAATCAAGCTATAATAGCTACAAGCTATATACCTACGTAAATTGCTCTCCATCATCGCATAGCAGCTATTAAAACATTTTTTCATTCATGACCTAATTTATTTTAACCTCGCCCATATTCATAACAAAACAGTCACACGTTTCAACATTAAAAGCACTTTCAATCAGAGCGTCTCAAGACAAGGCAAGAACCAATTAAAGCGTGTTTTAGCACGGCTCTCGAGGTCTGGGCTAGTGGCTGGTGTTAATGAACTACCTGAGGGCAAATATGCCCCCTTGAGCGCAGATCGGCTGCAGTTTGAGATATGCATAATAAAATCCGTATTATTTAGACGGCGCATGCCCTAATTCAGCCACGGTAATGTTTTAACTAGATACCTGTGACCTGATGTGCTGTGTCACTGATTCTTTTAGTTGTGACCTCATTAAATTGTCCGTATTAACGATTTATGTTGGCGAAATATGGTTTTAGGAATTTTATTTTTGGGTTATGTCGTTGCTATGATGGGATTTTTATTAAGAAAATTAAGATCAAATTAAGAGGTGTTGTTGTAATTAGTACATAGGGATTTATTTAGAATGTTATCCTTTCTTTATTTATTAAGTGCTAGCTCCAAATAAACAGGCTTGCTACCTTGTAGACAGGATAAAAAACCGTTGAATTTTAAATGTATTTGTGTAGTTTTAACGGACGTATATTTTTTAATTTTGACATTTATTATCATAAAAAGTATAACAAATACAGATAAGGCAAAATAAATTATTATTTTTTATTTTTAAACCGAATCTTGAGATCGCTGAAGCGTAATTTTCATATACAATAGAATACAAAAATACTTTTGTATGGTACAAAGATTATTTAGGCGGAAAAAAACAGATGGCGTTACTTGTTAGTGTTTTTCTTGCTTTTTCTATACTTTGCTTATGCTAATAATTAATATTGAACAAATAATAGTAATAAGCTATCGCCCATGCATTGTTAGTTTTCTTGATATGATAAAAGAAAACACAACCAACACAATGTGCCATCATTAACAATCGTAAAAACTCAAAAATTTTCTTTTCCAATTCCTAACGTATCGCCAAGCCTATTATATTGATCAAAGCGAGTATATTCTACGAGAATATTTTAATGGACGGCTCAAGAATAATTTGAATGAGAAAGAAATTCGTTCGTCTAAATGCAATGCTATTATCGAAGTGCGAAACAAAAGGAACCTATCTGTATATTAAGCAATCCTTGTAGTCGAACTGTGGCCTGCTTTGGCATTATATTGTGATCATCAATTAAACTCAAGTCCACTTTCATAACAAATTGAAATTCAATGAGCAATTTCATTCGTTTTAGGTTGCTTATATAGATGTAAACACTTCTATAAGCATTGTTTTTTATGATACTGTTTAGTGAATAAATAAAGAATTGAATCAATCAAAAATTCTCTCGTAAGAGGAAGTTCTCTTTGATGTGGGGGTCGTGGAAGAGTCTGCGTTACCCCCACTGAACGGAACCCAGTGGGGTTTTAGTTGGTAGAAGTCCGACATAGTCCATGCTTCTTTCTCTGAAGTCAATTGGGATCTGACGTCTATAAGGATTGCCCACTACAAAAAAAGACATAACTTAATTTTTTATATTGTAGTTGCTTACTGAACTTTTGTGATTTAAAAATTGAAACTTTATTACTTGAAACCGTCAAAGGGTGGAATACTTATAATTTGCATTACATTAAAATAAGTAGTCAATTTTTTAACGTAATTTGTATTAGTAATTATTTTCATTGTGTTTGCAATAAGGTGTTTTTTGTTTTATTTTATTTAAACCACAATTTTATATGCACCAATAAGACTATTGTTATTATTTCTGCGTAGAATAATTCGTATATAATATACTATTTTACGTAAGTAAAAATATTCTAACCTTCGTCAACCCTCTAGTTATTAGCTCATACAAAATATCTTTGATAACCCATATTTTTTACGATGGTACCTAATAAGGATATGCCGTAAAATTTTTACTATGAATAGTACGTCACATCCACGTTTAATAAAGACCTTTTAAATAGACTTCATTTTTATTTGTATGAGCTATTCAATAAAGGATTATTATATTTAATATTAATGAGATATGTATCATATCTCATTCAATCACTATCTGATAATAATCAGATTTAAGCAAGCATATCCCTGTGACAAACAGAAGTGAATGACTTTGTTTTATAATATTTAATTATACTTTGTATTATCTATGATTACGATATGACTTATATTTCATAACAAAGGTCAAAGGTCAAAATAATACCACTTTCGTATAACACTTTCATTAAAAAAGTGCTACGTCAAAAGCGATTTGCCAAGCGTTGCCTTTCTACTGATACGTAAGTGAATAAATCTCAGAATCAATTCAGTACAGACGTTCTGTAGGAGCTCATAAAATATTTAGTGTCGTTTATCAAAGTATTGTCTTAGGTTTGCACGCTGGAATGTTATAAAGATTTTAACGGCCAAAGGTTATAACGGAGTGTGAAGACGCGGTAAAAAGACTCGGGCACGCTTTATTAGTGATTTTTATGAGTAAGTAATTGATTGGAATGCTTTTCGTCTGTTTTATGGGTATTTTTGGGTGTAAATTTTTACAAATTGGGCCATATTTGAGATGATGGATGGTTTGAAGAAAAATAAACCGATTGGATTTGTTTTTAATTTTTTTACAATTATTTTTTAAAGTACCAGATAGAAACTACCTTCCGAACCAGTTATAAATGTTTGTTTTGTAACACTATTAATATTCAAAGCTGTTATTTAAGTTGTATAGAACTTTAACTTTGAATTCATTCATATTATATTCTAACCATTAGATCATAGCCATAAATCTGTGCATCTGTCTTTAATTACACGAAATAACGAACCAATCACTCCAAAGATCCCTGCTCAATGTGTTCAAAGATACTCGTAAGTCTAATATCATGCAAGACGAAGTCATTGAAGCCTAGAAAAGCAATATACATCGTTGTACAAGGTTTAGCTGGTCTGGAGCAAATCCTATTGATACCAGATGCAGGATTACAGACAGATATGTCGCACTAAAGCCGTGCTACTGTCAGTGTGTCATTATTGGTGACTAACGAGCAACTGTAAGGGTTAAACTGTGCATAAGTTCTGAAGAAATCGTAAATAGCTATACCTATGTATGGCGTTTTGTAAGGAATAAAAGATGCTCAGTTTTGATGTAAATTAAACGGTAACTTATTAATGTTGGTGTCACTTTAGAAAATATTTTGTTTTAGGTATGCGATTTATTGATTAGGCGTGTTATACATAGTGTGTCATATAGTCGCAAAAAGTGGGTGGCAAAATATAGTTTTCTTATGTAGTATGTTAGTAATACTTAACTGTTTAATACTGAGCTGACTTGGATGGAATTTGGTAGTTGAATTCTATGTCTAGGAAAGTATATAGGTATTATTAATTATTAAAATAAAGTCTTGGTTTGGTAGAGGCAATAATATTATATTAAATAGATATGTTATAAGCGGAAAATTTTGAAGACAAAACTAGCTATGTCTTTTTTTCTTGTTGCTTTTATCATATATCTGTTTTTTATAATTTTGACTTGAACTTTAAATTAAATCCGAAATAACCTCATTAGATCCCACATAATTCTACCGCTTAAACTGGTTTAAAAATTTCTAAACAATATATTTTTATTTCACTGATACGACAGATATTATAATCGTCTCGAAAATAGTCCTATCCAAAAATACCTTTGCACGGTACCTTTAGCATCAGTCTTGGTCTTACTACTAAAAAGTATAACAACACTACTATAAGTACAATGTATAACAGTAACTTCATGACGTGACAATCGCTTGCGTGTCACGTGACACGGATAGTGAAGCATTAATATTTATTGGACTAGTTAGCCATGAATCTACATTGTACCTACCGAAATAAGAATACTCCTTAGGGTCAAATTATAAGGTTTCTTGTGTCCAAATTAATATTATTAACAAATTTATTTTGGAAAACGACAGAATAGAGTGAGTTGATAAAATTCATAATTAATACACTAATGATTATTACTTCTTTAATTCTTATATTTAAAGATTTGGGTGCATGTTGTAGACGCCTCTAAGTATGGCTAAATTTGTCTCGATTGTATTGCTTTTTTATGTGGTAACTATTAAATTAATTTACGCCATGTTGGCGTCCCTAAAAAAATAAAAAAAAAATGAAATAAACAAAAACTTACAATGGTATCTAGTAGTTCAACATACAGCAGGTACTTCATGACGTGACAATAGCTTGCGTGTCACGTGCCACGGATAACATTAATATTTATTGGACTAGTTAGCCATGAAACTGTCCACATTGTAAACACGACTCTGAATGTTGGAGCTAGCTATATTGAAAGTGACAAAATATAGCAATTGTTTAATAAAACATTCGTTTTCTAGACTCTTGTAGAGACGATTGTTAATTTTAAATACATAATGTAATTTATAATGGACGTAGAATGTGGTCTTGTAATTTTTCGCGCGAATTTTTTCCAATTTTTAGGTTTGATAATATGTAAGATGACAACCCTCCTCCAATAAATTATTAAAAAAATACACTTGTCATTCATATATTATGTCTGTAAGTCACAAAATTATTTATTAAATATTTATTAATTATTTCTATTATGTTTCAAGGCAATTAGTAATTGTGGGCCCGATGTAAATGTCTTCACCATTAACAAAGTTTTTTAAGCTATAACCGACATCATAAATTCACCCCTCTTTTATAATGAGTGGAGAAATCTAGTATGAGGTTAAACTGAGTTTAGCCTGTGCTATAACCGTTTACCGACACTTGACTCTTATAACCGTAGACGTATAGCGTATAGACTGGTAGTCCCTTAATAATCTTATACTCGACTACGCTTACTCAAGCTCACTTAGAATGTTGCTGCTATAAGAAATTTACCCAATATTTTTTTTTTATACTATGAAGAAAAATGTGGAAAGATTGAAATCTACGAAATAGACTAAATTGTCTACTTTTAAATAGCTTCTTTTTCTGTTCATGTTGCGGTTCTAGTTGTCATTATTCTATGCTTAAAACATTACTTGTATAACGTTTTCCGTAGTAGCTAAATATTTTGAATATTAATATATCGTGAGCGAAGCTTAATTTAATATTAATTTTCGAGTTGAGTCCATGATTAAAAATTATTAAAATACGTATTAACGTTGAAAAATATTCAAAAATAGAAACACGATTGAGTTTTATTAAGTTGTGTGGAAAAAGCCGGCGACAGATCCTTACTATCTAGTAGGCGACTTGTTTGTCATATAGAAAGTCTCTTTTTAATTAAAATTATAAATTAGATTTTTAAGTATTAAGGTTCTTTTAAACGCTTAGATTTTGAGAAAGATTCCTCTTTATTCTTCTTTATAATTTATAAGAAAAGCAACTTTTTTTTAAGTGTACAATATTCAAATATTGAAATCCAACAAGCTGAATGAATTTATAATGCGAACAACAACAAATGTATGTTACCATAACCTTTTAACTAATTGGCAATTAAAAAAATAAACAATCAAGTATAGATGATAAAAACATTTATTTATCTGTGCAAACTTAGGTGCAAGCCTAAACAATGCCGCGCGCAATTAAAGGCAGTGCGCCTGTGTGAGTGCACCGTGACGTCACCGTGACGCCTGCCGTGACCTCCTTTCTGAGCCCCTACTATTTGATTTTTAACTCTGATTGATTACACTTTTAACTTGATTTCGCGTGGAAGTTGCAACAACAATTTTGTGAATGTAATGTGGATTTTGAGACTGTACCAACATTCAAAATTAAACGTCACATTGTCAGGTTTACCAACTTAAAGACTCTTTAGCAAAGAGTATACGGTCTATTTGCACAGAGTATATTTGATAAACAAAGTTTTGAAGTAAACAGATTTTATTATAGATTTGATTTTTTATTGATTTAAACATTGAGAGAGCACAACTTTTCAATTTTGAAATAGTATCGTCAATCGTCATGTCTGTTTGTGCAGTAAAATATTCAAAATAGAAAAGTCAACGTGATAGAGATTGATTAAAAACTGTTTGTGTAACGAAAAAGTTGAATGTATGTTGTATAGTGTCCTGTTATTTAATATTTATTTTAAGAATTCATAGAAGATTTATAACTAACATAAACAAGTAACCAGTAAAGTATTGCAGTCATTTTTCCGAATATGATTAATGAAAAGGTGATGGATTTTACTGAAATTCTGTATGAGATTCGTCTAGAGTAAAGACATATCATTTTAATTGCGTTCAAAGGGGTTTAGGTGTTGAAATTTTGTATGAAATTTCGTTTATATCGGAGTGAAGACGATGATATGAGTCCATATGACTAGCTTTAAGCTTATATCCTGCATCTATCAGGCTATCCTTTATGTCATTAGGTAAGAGTCATCTCCGTTCTCTGAGAATTATACTAAAGAAGTAATTATAGAAATCGGTTTAGCTGTTATCGAGCATGCACTTAGCAAAACATTTGGAAATTAATTTTTATATTTAAGATTATGTATTCAATGATATTATATTAAATAGATATGTAGCAGCGCAAAACTTTGAAGACGCAAAAACATCCTAATTAGGACGACCTGCAGGTGATTGGTTACCGGTGCATTTACGCGCAACTGAAAAAACTTACTATCTCGTTTTTTCTTGTTGTTTTTATCATTAATCTCTTTTCTATCGTTTTAACTTGTATGTATGTGTGCTGCCGCCGCTGTGCGGAACATTTTTTCGGTTGGTTTGTGTGGGTGTAACATATCTATTATCATTGTATATTTTATAAATATATCAGATTATTAACTTCCCTCAACTCCAGAATAGACTGAAATATTATTAAATGAATGAATAACCGCTTATTTTAAGCCTTGGATGACTTGTGATTTTAACATAAACATTTTCTTATACATAAGCTCTGTCGAGATTTAGTTGTTGAAGCAATTTTTAACCGTATTCTCAGCACTCTTGTTCAATTAATAATGGAAATGGGTAATTATATGGTAGGTTCCCCGGGGTTCAATACGTTTGCAAGCGCTTGTGTATGAATTAATTATAACTCTTAAGTTTTTGAGGTTATAAAGTCTTGTTAGTTTTTGGCAAGAGGTTAAATCGGTATTTTTTATAGACAAATATTACAATTTCCTCTATGTAATAATACTAGATATTTTCTGTGGGTCCCGTCTTAACTTGATTTCGTTTTTTATATTGGTGGGCGGGTAGCTTTCGTCACTGACAAATAATTATATTTTTTAAATTACTTTCAAAATGTAAATACATTTTAAAATCGTGTGAAACAATTGCTTAAAGTTTATTATTTTTTTAATAATAGCAAAGTCCACAATTAAACTTCTATTTATATTTTAATAAGAAAAATATCTCATTTCCTTCTACGTGTCAATAGCCTCTTCAATACTTTCTGTCACGTTGCATTACGTACAATTATAACATTACACTTAAAAACATCATCCCTAATCTTTCATTCAACGTTAAAATAAAGAACAAACATCTTATACACAAAGAAACACTTCCAGAATAAAATAAGTTACATAACCCATATTTCAGAATCGACATGTTATGTTTGATGCAACCGTTTAAAGTGACGTAAACGTACGTGACGCAACTGCACCGCCCGCGTGACGTCAGACGCAACTGTCAAGCGGATATCGACCTTAAGGCTGCGATATAGAGCGTATAATCGAGAATCTATGGAACTGGGAGGGGCTCGTACGAATGGTTGTTGCGAATTATGTTATTGGAATACTTTTAGATGGGATTTTAGTTTGATAGCAATTTTAAAATTAAGCGAACTTACCTTATAAAAATGAACTAAACTATAGATGAGCAAAACTATAAAAATATTTTATAATATTTGGTATTAAAATCAAGATGGTTTGGATGACTTAGTTTTAATTAATAACCTAGGAATAAAAAAATAATTATCAAAAATACCGTTTAATTTTCAAAAAAAAACTTTAAAACACCGTTAAAATAACTCCACCAACTACCTATGTGTGTGTAAATGTCATGAAAAACCCAGTAACTATTCAAAATAGCTAACAGCTAAGATAATGTTTTCATTGTCACTCCGTCCGTGACCCGTCAGCCGGCAACACGCCATATCCGTCACTTCACACCTTAATTTAGCTTCGCTCATAGCACATGTAACAACATGTAAAAAAGTAACCTCTGGATGAGACTAAACGATAATAATAAGAAATATAAAAAGCTATTTTACCTTTATATTAAACCGAGATAGCCAGTCTTTTGATAAACAAAATAATATTTTATTACATACATTTATTTCCCAGATTAGATTTAACACGACATACGTAATGTAATTCTAACTAAGACGAGTATTTATAGAACGTTTCCCTCCAGAGCTATACCTTGTCATTGACAACACATAAATACGGTATTAGATAACAGTAAGATAATATTTTCACTGTCACTCCGCCCGTGACCCGCCCAGGCTATGCTATATTCGTCACTCCACACCTGAACTTGGCTTACGTGACAAATATAACGAATCTATTTTGGTATTACGATTTAATCACATTAGAAATTCGAATATCCGAATAAATTCGGATATTCGAATTTCTACTGTACAACAATAAATAGATATGTATGCGTTTGTGTGTGTGTGTTTGTGTGTGTGTGTGTGTGTGTGTGTGTGTGTGTGTAAATGAAGGTTCGTTATAGGTGAAAATAGTATTATAGCAAGGTACAGCTCAATCAACAAATCTATTTCGTTTCGCAGACTAACAACATTCTCATATAATATCCGGAGGGTCGATCCCACTTTCACTGCGGAATTAGACTTCACTTTCAATTTTATGTAAAACTGCTACTCCTAAATTCCTCTTTATTCATATACGTTGTTAATAGTTATCTTGCAAGAACAGTATTGATCATCAAAATGTACGCTTGTGTAAGAAATCATCCTATCTTTGCTGAACAATACAATTTTAAAGCACTTTTCTATACACAATTTTATTGCATTCGTGTTATAAAAGATTCCTAATCTCAAAAAGTTTATTACTATCATACTCTGTTACTTTAAAAAGTAATGTAAAATAAAATTTAGAATTTATATATAAATTCATAAATCGAAAGACATTTACTTTATTTAGACGTCATTACACGAGAAATGGCGCCAAATTTGACATTTTAATAGTAATCTATGGTTAAATCATGCTTAAACAACTTCAAATTCTTATGTCACCCTATGGGTGAAAGAATAATCTTATTCGATTAAAAATTATCTTTACGTATTTTAGAAAAGTAAGTATTCATTTAGTTATTAAAAGACTTATTTTTAAAGTACTTTTATATCATTGTTATGTAAAAAAGATACCATGATTTTCGCGCAGAAAGCAGTTGTGTTACCACTGCGCCAAGCGGTCGTCATATCGCAGTATCGTTCATACATACGAAAATTACGTAACAACCAATATAAGCTGCAAAATTTGGTTCAATTATGAGAAGTTTAATTTATAGAAATTCGATAACACCGACATTCCTATTAATTACAGACTCGGATGTCAAAAACCTGCCGATTAATTATGTGGAATTAATTTCACGTAAAACGTACGTCAAGGTAGTGGCTGGCAACACTCGCTTCTAACATTTGAGGTTAAATTATATTCTACTAGCTGTGCCTCGTGGTTTAACCGGCATTTATGGATGTTTTATACACATAAAGCTTCCTCTTGAATCACTATATATGTGAAAAACCGCATTTAGGTTGGTTTTAAGGTTGAAGAATATATTGGGACAGATAAAAGAAAGAACGTTGTTATATGATATGTACTGATGATGATATATTTTGTATATCTTTCTCTGCGAAGGGTCATAGGTTCGCTCCCCACACCGGAAACATATATTTGTAATGTACTTACATATGTATTTTTCTATGTATATGTAATTTATTCTGTTATCTAGTTGCCATAACACAAGCTTATCTTGGAACTAGATGGCGCTGTGTATAAATGTAGTATGTATGTATATAAAAGTAGGTATGTTTCAGCAAAAGAATTAAAAAAAACGGCTATATATGCTAAGTGTGATTGTCGTTGTGGAACGCACGTTTTAGTGTACTAATGCAAATTGTTCCAAAGTAATTTTTTGTGTTCCATTTCAACCGGACTAACGCTTAAAATTATACATTTCGCTAAAGTTTTAATGAATACGCGTTGCGGCATTCTGCAGGCTCGCTGGCCGAGCTTCAGAAGTCTAATCAAATGATTTTTGCTTACAATCAACACGAATAGTTGAAATATAAGTGTAGGAATAATTTAGTATATGTTGTTGTTATGTTACATACTTAATTAATTTCTACCTTTTGATTTTAAAAGTGTACCTCACAGAGAATCTTGTTTGTTTTTCTCTATAGAAACTATTTTCGGACCTGGTATTACGTATTTCATTTTTTTACGTAATACGATGACGATTCAAGTGTTTATATGTGGCCTGGTTGAAAAAAAAAACAAAAGACATTTGACTTTGACATTGACAAGACATGACTTGCTATAACTGTCACATGAAATTAACTATGTACATTTAAAAAATGCAGCTGTGTTATTGGACTTTAATATAGCTCGCTGATTAGCTTATCTGGACGTTATTGTAAGGACCGGAATTTCATAAATTAAATTGATTTTGAATTATTAACGTTATTCATGCAGGTGAAGTCAAAGGTCAAAACTATACAAAATAAAGTTAGAACCACATTTATTATTAATGCCATACACGTTAAAATCGCGAAAGTTGCAAGTTGGATTATTTACGGCATAATTTGTCCCCCGGGGTGGGAGTGCGGAATTAACCCGAAAAAAGGCGAGAAAGTGGTTAAGTTATAAAATTTAACTTTTTTTAGCGGGGTACTGGCTGGCAGTTGTGGCCATTTGCGCTTATTGGAGTACCAACTGGTTTAGTGACAATTGCTCTTATGAGTATTGACTTGGTTTC
>JADANM010001810.1:534162-544912 GCA_026213755.1 Eurema hecabe
CAAGTACACGGGTACGACATGTGTTCAGTGACGTTGGTCTCCTCTACGGAGTATGTCTCAGCAGCTGAGGAGAAGGTGGCTCGAGTGTTCCGAGCTCCCCACAACTTTATACAGAACTTTAAAAATATCACCGGAGAGATGCTTGATGGAGATGTTAGTGGTGAGTCTGTGTGGAAATATCACATATGTATTGTATCATATGTGTGTAGAGTTAAAAGCAATCCTCATGCATGTAGATATTATATTAAAACTGTCCCTAAAATATGAATATTGTAATCTAACTTTATTTATACCTACATATCCCATACTATTTCCAACTCAAAATATAATGCATTTGTATTTGTTTTTACATTTATATATTTTTGGAGTCTGGGTGATGCTTTGTATTATAATTATGTTATTACATCACAAAATTATGTAAATGTAATTTATTCACTATCTAGTTACCATAACACAACCTCGACTTAGCGTAAGTCTAGTTGTCTGTTTTTAAAACATCCTGTAATCATCCTTAAAATATATGAACTTCTAGTTGCAGCCAGCAACTCCGTCCGCGTGGACTTTAATATAAACTTTGACCCCCCCATTAACCCTTTATTCCAGTTAACAAGTAGCCTATGTTCTTTCTCAGGCTCTAGACCATCTGTGAACCAAATTTCGTTCTAATCGGTTCAGTAGTTTTAGCGTGATGAAAAGACAGACAGACAGAGCTACTTTCGCATTTATAATATTAGTATGGATGTCTATTTTAATTATATGTGGCCACCCGTAAAATTTTTGCAGTCTCATGATTGAAATGGAGTTGATTAATTACAGAAAACGCATAGGTTTTATTTGGAATTTGTCAAATCATAATCAAGACAATACTTATATATTATTACATATGTATTTTCAGGTCCAGAAGGTGCATCAGTACCGTCCCTGGGGCTGTCCAACAAGGCTGTGTTCAGTGGAGATGACATGAAGGATGCTGATGTTGATAAAGATGGCTACTTCGTTCCTATGGAAATGCATGGTAAGTGTTTTTTGTGATTAATACATTTTTTTTATTTCTAGGCAACTCAAATAAATAAATACTATGCCTTTCTCATCTTTATATATCACATCAGCTCTGTTTTGATTGAAAAATATTTAAAGTCAAAGTCAAAAGTATCTATATTCAATTAGGCTACATAAGGTAACACTTTTCGTCATGGTATTACAAAACATTGATCACCGGTTCGGAAGGCAGTTTCTACAGAGAAGAACCGGCAAGTAACTCTGATAGTCGCTCTTTTTAAAAAAAGCTTTTTTTATAAACCTCCAACAGAAAACACGTTGATGCATAAAACGCTGTCTCTATACCTTTTCAGTTATATGCTTTATATCTTCTTTATATCTTTATATCTTATACATCATATCAGCTCCCGTTTAATTAAAAATCCTTTTTTTAATATACATAGAACCTCTAACGGAAGAGACGCTTATGCAGAACACGTTATTTCTGCACCTTTAAATATACTACTAGTTCTTTTTGTTTGTTGCACAGAGCATAGTACGACAATAAGAATGATAATATTAAAAATTCTTTATCGTCAAAAAGAAATACACCTAGAGATAAAAAAAAATTACAACAAAAAGTTTTCAATGTCAATGCCTTTTAATGTGTTCTCTAAAGTTTCTTTACCTTTAAAACTTGACACTGGCAAACAGTTAACACTAATTGCCATAGCTGAAAAAAAAGTCAATGTCAATGTCAAATTAAAGAGAAACATTAGTTAATGCACACGCATCCAGCGAAACCACTACTTAGTAGATGTATGAATAAAGAAAAATGTAGTTAAAACATTCAACATTAAGCATTATGTCGCATATTGCGCTCTAGAGCTATAATTGGAAAAAAAAGATCATATCTGCTATGTTTTAAATTATTTTTCGAACACAGAACGAAAAGATGATTTTTTCCCCCTTTTTTGGTAAAAAGTGTGGGACCCGTGCGAGTTTCTTATGCCGGTTCTTCTCGCCGGGTTAGTTCCCGAACCGGTGGTAGGCACCATGTAGACTTTCTGAAGATATTTGTTTTCAAATTTATTCAGAAAATAAATATTTCATTTCATTTCATTCATTTCAAAAAAAATTCAATGTAAAATAAAAGAAAATCATTAGTCAAATTTCTGGCAGTCCACTTGTTATTACACGCATCCAGCGAATGCACTACTTAGTAGATGTATGAATGAAGAAATATGTAGTTAAATCATTCAACATATTGCGCTCTAGTGCTATAATTGGAAAAATAGGCATATCTGCTTGTTTTTAATTTGTTTCTCGAACACAGAACCTCCAACGGAAGAGACGCTGATGCAGAACACGCTGTGGCCGGAGACGCACAAGCTGTACGGGCACGGGTCGGAGGTGCGGTGCGCGCGCGCCGCGCCCGACGCGCGCCTGCTCGCCTCCGCCGGCCGCGCCGCCGCCGCCGACCACGCCGCTGTCATTATATGGCGAGTGCCTTTATTATTGGAACGCAGCTCCTTAGCGCGTTGCGAAAGGGCTAGACAGAAATAAATAAAACTAACTTGCGGTTGAGCGACGTGCCCGTATTGCTGTCTCGCTACTTCTCGCCTTTCTTATTCTCTTTCTCTCTATCTCGGTTCGTAGTTTATCGATTGCGTAGTTTTAAAAATTTAAGCATACATTAGGACAAACAAAAGTGTGTAAAGAAAAAATATTAATAGTTTCGCTTTCGGCTTCAACCCTTTTATTTTCCAATTAATTTAATATTTATTTATTAAGATATGCTACAGTCTCTTTATCGTATTAATTTTGTGTCATTTTCATTTCAGGGAAACGAAAACCTGGAAACAAATACAAAAGCTCCAATCTCATACTCTCACTGTGACGCAACTAGCTTTCTCTCCGGACTCTCAGCGACTACTCTCCGTGTCGAGAGACAGGAGATGGACAGTCTACCAACGGAGAGAGAGTTCAGACCTGTTTGATGTAGCCGCTAGTTCGGATAAGACTAACGGAGTTCATACTAGGATCATCTGGTGCTGCGATTGGTTGTTTGATGGTAGCGGGTTTGGAACTGGGTCCAGAGAGGGCAAGGTTAGTTTTGTCAGCAGTACTAATAATATATTGTTTCAATCATGTAGATTTCACACAGGTGTTTCTTTTAGTTTTTTTTTTATTAAGTCGTTAAATTTCAAATTGCCACCTAAACAGTATTCCTTTATTTATTTCTCTCTTATCGCATACACTTAAAAATAGAAAAATAACAGAAGGTAACATTTTATTTTATGTTATCTTATGTTGTCTTTAGATTGATTTTTTATAAGCATGTTAAAGGAGAACACACTTATTAAAAAAAATCAACTTCAAATAATGATATCTCCGGAGAGATGTGTTTTACTCAGTAATTGCTAGCATCGGAAATCAAATTTTCGCTTTCCCGCCATCTTTTATACCCAGTTGTTACATTTTTTTCTTTTTAACCTTTTTTTAAAGTTTTGCAACGTATTTGAAGCTTAGCTTGGCTTATCTTCATGAATGAATCATCTAAATAGGTACAGCTGTTATCGAATTATGCGCTTACTAACATATTTTGCTATTCATTTTTTATATACCCCTATGTCCCAAATTTTTTTCCCTTATTAGGCCTAAAGGACATTCATAACTTAGCTTTAGTTTTTTTCATGAGCGATGGTCGCTCAGCATCAGAACTTCGTATTCATTCCTTTATAAATAATGAAATATATCTACATCTATCTATATTTAATTATAATAATATGTATTTACAGGTTTGTCTCTGGCGCAAAACGGAACAAGACTCAGGCACATCACTAAAGAACTACGAGCTAGTGTCAAAACTTGAACTAAGTTACCCCGTGACGTCACTCGCGTTCGCGCAGTGCGGGAACATTGTAGCACTGGGACTCGATACTGGAACTATATTGCTGTACCAGTATGACTCCTGGCTGCTGCTGCACGAGATGGATCATAGGTGAGCGTGCTTTTTGTACGTGGGTTAAATTAGTTTGAGGTTATAAACCATGAAAATTTGAGACTGGCATCACTGTATGACACTTCACATAATTTTTGCCTACAAAATTTGTAATAGGCTATTAAATGAGTCAATCATTGCATTACATATTTTATAATAAAAAAAAAATAAAAACATAACAGACTGTTATTTTTGATTGACAAACGAAATTGACTTTAAAGCTGGGTGCGCGAGTTGCGTGACCACGAAACAATAATCGATAATTCAAGTCAAAACGATAGAAAAGAGATAAATTATAAAGCCAACAAGAAAAAAGAGATTTTTAGTTTTGTCAGTTGCGCTTGAATGCAAATAAACATAAGCCGCCAATCAGCTAAAGGTAAAATGTCCTAATTAGGATGTTTTTGCGTCTTTAAAATTTAGCGCTTATAACATATCTATTTAATATAATATCGTTGTTTATGAGTTTATTATATCTGTTTCCAGCGCGGCTCACCACCTAACAGTAAAGCGTCTGACCTTCAAGCCTGATCGGGAAGACAGTCAGGATCTGATCCTAGCCAGCTGCGGCGCCGACCACCTCGTGCGGCTGCACCGCCTCTGTGTACGCTCACTGTAGCTTAGCTACCACTAGCTTAGTCATAAGTGTGTTAGTGATAAGTGAGTTATTAGTTGGAATTAACATAATAAGTTAGGATAACTTGTTAAGTTAAGATTAGCTTAATAAGCTAGTTAAGATGATTTGTGAAAATATTCGAGATATTTTACATTATTATTTTTGTATATGTGTTTATATTAGACGTCTGTTAGCAAGAAGAACCGCGGGGCACCACTTGTATATGAAAAATGTGAATTTTATAGATGTCTATAATACATAATTTAATATAATAAATGTGTGTGAACGGAATTAAATTCCAAAAGGTGTATAATAAGTGTATTTGTTATAAATAAAACGTTGAAAAGTACAAAATCGTTTCATTTTATTTCGATACAATATAAATAGCATAACATATTCATATTAAACGAAATTAATTTTATTTTTTAAAGCACCTTATCAAACCTAAGATTTATATGTCCTTATATATGATGATATTATAATCTCCTTGGATTTTGTCAGACATATAATATACATCTCGATGCACAGCGCCATCTAGACCCGCGCTAAGCAAACTATGTGTATATGGCAACTTTATAAGTGGTAAATTATTATAGAGATATATCTACAATCAAATCTAAATATGTACCATCAAAATATAATAAGTAAGCATCCAGGCCCCACTGGAGTACGGAATTAAGCACATTTGAGTGTTCAAATGGAAGCCAAAGACGTTGTCACGACGAAGAAAGTTTGTCTCAGCACTGCACTAAAGGGCTATTTTTCATTTCTCATAGCACATCATATAATGCAGGATGCCGATATGTTTATTAATTTACTACACACTTAAGCAGAAATATAACACAGACGATAACATAAAAAAGAAATACAGATACAAATGGTGGCTTAATAGGCTTTCAACGATTTCTTCCAAGCAACCTTTTATGAAATAGACGAAAGTGATTAGGCACTAGTAGATATAATAATTGTGTGTTTTTATTTGTCAGTGCGCTTCAGACTTTAATTTAAATCAATAAAAAATATACCACTTATTTTATTACATTTCCTAACTAATAACCGGTCAACGCACTCGGAAAGAAATGGAATTTCTTGCGTTTCACCTAATAGAAATATCTGCGTCTCTATCTCAAATCAAATCATTTAAGATTAATCTTAGCCCATTCTATGCTAACATTACAACCCGTAGACGAGGTAATGAAACTCCTGTACGAAATTAACAATGTAACTCACCAAGAATGTATTTGATAAGCCAGCTGATGCGTCAATGACGTCAAACTCTTCTTCAAAAGTTGAAGCAAACACAATAGTTATATACCATCGAGTTTTTAATCTCTTAAACACAGAGTTGGCTTTTGAATTCACTTTAAAATTAATTAAAGAAAACTGCATTGAGCCTTAGAAATACTAAAAGCTGTGTTCACCGACACGACCGACGTACTATTATTGTAAATAATAATTTTAATAACAAGTATGATAAGATAAAAACATCAGGAATCGGAAAGCATTTATTTTAATCGCAATTAACTGCAATATTTTTGTTCATTTAATAATATGAATATTCATTTTGTGATGATAACACACTTGGCACCAAATTGAGTGCATGTCTGGAAGGATGCGATATTGCAAGTGGGTCCCGCTGTCAAGCGCCTAGAAATATCTAACAGTATCGATAATGAGTGGTGACCGCAAAGGGACATTCACTCGTCGGCCTTAAATTGTTTTAGATTTTCTGGGCGTGCAGAGCAAAAGCTTATTATTTTTAGAAAGCAACCTTCTTGAAGGTTCGTCCCTGAAGGAATTTCTTAGTCGGTGGTAAATGTTTTTTAATACCAGGATGATTCAAAAATGTTACTGATATGGACATAGAAGCGCCTTATTTTATCCAGGGGCACTAACCTTTCAAAATAGTACGACATTCGCTCACAAGATAATTTGCGCATTTTGTTTCTCCCAGTACGAATGATTGTGATAAGAAATATTTCTTACTTTATTCATCTGACTTAGAAAGAGACCACCGCCCAATTTCCTCTTCACAGAGTGTCATCTCTTTCGCACACATCTTTGGTGAGGCTTGACAGAACCGTTATTTTTGTGCATTAAGGTGTATAATATGTTAAAAATAAAACACGGAAAACATTTAAATTGATTTATTTCGTTTCGTTACAAAGTACAACAACACAATATACATATATAATTAAGATACAACAGTAAAATATTTATATTTCTTGGAAGCACCTGTTCAAATCAGTTAAAAACTTTCGCAGATAATTTTGACAATAAGTCCTTTATTATTGCCAGATCCTAATTGCATACGAGTCATTCTAGGTATTTTGCCTTAGAAATGGCTAAAAAATTATAAATTCTTATAACATTTCTGTGTAAAATAATATTTTGAGAAGTTTATAAATGTGCGTATGGTATTCGGTTCACGTTTTTCTTGAGAATTTGAGCACCTAATAAGTGACTTATAGTATGCATATTACAACGGTAAATATAAGCCTGTTTATTGTATATTATGTCGCTTTCGCAATTAAACCAATGAGCCGAATTTTATAAATGCAGCACAGGCCTGTCTAAGAGAAAAACTTTGACAATAATTTATGTATAGACTTCATATGTTTGTGATATAGGGAAATGAAACAATTATAAAATATAAGAAACAGATAGCATCCATTACATAGGGAGATAAGTAATATTGTAAATTCGCGTTTGGAAGGGACGGTAAACACTTATACACAGATACTATATGAAACCGAAATTAGCAGTTGGTCTCTTTCTTTTAAAAAGTTTAATGGCGGTATATTAATTTCTTCAAAACATTGTAAAAAAATATGTATGTATGTTATATGCTTAAATTATCTGCCTTACACTGTTATTAATACGCATTCGCGCCAATTTAAAAATATACATCAGTAGTCATCTTTAAACGATTTCATCTTAAAGCTACATCTTTTTGTCTCACCTTATACTATTTGCATTGTAAAAAGTATTCTTTCCAAAAATATAACAGATATTGTTTTAAATGCATTAACAAAGACACTTATAATAAATTTAAATTTACAACATTAAAATTTTAGAAAACTTTATTTAACAACAGTATATTGTTCATTTAAAATAAAATCTTTTTACAACAATTATACATTTTAATCTAAAACATTTTTCCAAAAATATTTTCATCATCTACCCTCTCTTCAAAATAAATTCTTTTCAATACTTTATTTTTGACAATACTGTCCCTATAAACATTATGTGGACCATAAATTTTCACGTTATCTTTTTTTTTAATTTTTCTACCAAATCTTTTGTGATTACTAATAACCTAATTTTCGACCATAATCGCTTTTTTCTGTTTCTTACCTTTGATGGTATTGAAAATTTTTCTGAGGGTACCTCCCTTTTTCTTTTTAGTCTCAATATTAGTCAGTGATTTTGTTTCGTATGATGTATTTAGACCATTTAGTCGACTAAAGTCTTCCATAGACGACGTGTCTGTGGGAACGCTCGGTAAATTGAGGAAGGTATCATTTTTCTTTTCTGGAGTGAATCTTGCTGAGTGACTGTTGGGTAATTCTTCTATATTCATGGCTGAATGTGTTGATGAGTTGAAAGTGATTCTGGAATTAATAATTATGGATGTAGATTAGTAGAGCTATAATTATTTTTAATTGTAGAGATATTTTACTTAGCCTGATTCTTACTTATCTATATACTTATTCTCATTTAGTATATAGATATGATGATGATATTTTTTTTAAGTCTATTTAAAAAGTTTTGCATCCATGTTTTTATTAAAAAATCCGTCAATTTTTATCTCATCACTACCAATATTATAATAGCGACAGTACCTCTCTATCTATCTGTAATAGACAAGTTATAAAATAAAAATCAACAATGTTCTCACCTGGGCATCTCTCGTACATCCAGGGACCGTTGCAATTTGCCCCAGAACTCATAAGGTGCTTTTTGTTCGGGCGGACTGTAGTACAGATTGTGGTAGTATGTCAGATGCATCGGCAGAATGCAGTGTCGGTACATTATTGGTATTATCTTGAGTTGCTTCTTTTCTGTAACATCATTTCATAGCATAAAACAAAATTGCTTTCATCTGTCTGTCCCTATGTATGCTTCTTCTATCTTTAAGACTATACAACCGATTTTCATGCGTGTTTTATTATGAGATAGTCTGATTAAAGAGGATGGTTCATAAATGCGGGCATAACCGTATGGCAGGGCTATATGTTTTTCCACGTTATTCCACACTGTTTATATTTTACACTCTCATATACATATATTGTTGGAAGTTTGTCTTAGGTTATAAATCTTCTATATGAGGAAAACCAAAATGATACATTATGTGTAATAATTACTCATCAGGAATGTCATTTAATTTTGTACATTGTTTGAGGAGCCTTGAAAACCAATTAATACTTTTAATTTTCCCCTTATCCACTATCATGAATACCTTTAATTGTTTTTATTTCACCATATTTAAAAAGGGTGATAGTATTCGTAAGACTAGCTTTGAAAATGAATGAATTGAAGAATCTATTGCTTATAATTAGTCTTTTAAACCTAGAGTAGCATTCTATCGCCTGAGCAGTAATACGAAAATGTCACTGTGCTCCGGTCTGAATGGAACTGTAGCCAGCAAGATTACTGGGCTAATAATGAGTCTTAACATTTTGTGACTCAAAGTGGGGAGCGTCGGCACCCCTGTCCAGATCTTTGCTTTATGCAAAGTTCAAGGTAAGGTTCTTTGGTTATGGGCTGGCGTTTCTCTTACCATCAAGAGTGCGTCCAGCTCGTCTCCCTACTTCATCATAGAAAAAGAGAAAAGCACACTGTTATAAAAATTATCACCACACAACTTACCAATTCCATCAGCCTGAGCTAAATTCATGAAGAATGTATTGGCCGGACTTCGCAAGAAGTCCGGGGAATATATCAGTATAATGCGGCTACATCGCTCTGATATGAGGCGGGATACTGGAGCGAACCGCGTCGAATGGCCTGGTATTAAGTCATCTTCTGTACAAAGCTGTAAACGAAATGATTTAAAAACATTAGATGAGTCTGTCCTGCTAGCAATAAAAACATACTCATTTGATTAAGATTTATGGAACTATCAACTGATGGAACAGAAAATACATATGTTATGCAAGTTAATGAAAAATCGCCTAACTCAAACAATTGGCCTACAATAGTGTCTAAATAATGCAATTTATGATAATATTCTGTGAAACTTTACCTTAAATCCGTTATCCTTTAACCTCTGCAGCAGCTCGTTGACAAAATCTTTGTCTTCTCTAGCAAATAATACATATGCATGGTAATATTGTGGACAACCATACTTAATATCATCGTCTGTTATGAGATCATCTTGGTTGACTACTGGTACAGCTATTTGGTTACCGTTCTGATGTACTGTCCTCACTGCAAAACAACAAAGATATTTATATATCATTGGAAATAATTACACGTACGATTTTCCTTATATATTTTTAATTATGTTCGAACATGTATACAAATCAACTGTCACTTATCAATTGTAATTGGTATTTTTAATTTTTAAGGTTATCATTATAGAATGTGAATTTAAAGATTCGTAATATACACAACATACAAGTCTTAAATCAAAGGTTATCTAGTAATTACATTATTGAGTTGTTGATTTGCAAGCTAGTACTGCTTTTGTGATACAAACAACTATACTACTGCTTATCAAAAACCTGAATATGACAATTATCAAAGTAATCTTCTTATCAGTTACAACATAACATCTGATATGTCTGTAATGTACAGATTTAAAAATACAGTGATTGGGCAATATTATGATTCTGTTTACATAACCAAATTTCTATTTATTTTTTACAAATAGAAACATACTTATGACTGTGCATCAGCTTTATCATTTAGATTCTAATTTTAAACACATAAAAATAGATAAAAATCTGTGCCATGTGCACAAAGACGCAGAGTAAATCTTGAAGACTTGTTTAAAATTTTTATAGTCATAGACATTTAAGCCATATTGTAAGCTTAAAAATATTCTTATTGATATTTCAATAAAGAATAAGTATGAGAATATCAATATTTAAATACAGAAATACCCCGGACTTACGCGATGGGTGGGACTGAGCGCTCTCCGCGTA
>JADANM010001810.1:561711-585390 GCA_026213755.1 Eurema hecabe
TATAAAATTACAAAAAATAATTAAATTTACACTCAAAAATCTTCCCAAACTAATGGAATTGAAACACCAAGTTTTGATGACTTTCTCTCTTGAATAAAGACAAATACATTATGATATTCTATTAGGAGGAGAATAATTAGACGGGAAATTCTAGGTGACGTCTTAATTCCTACTGGGGACTATGATTGATTAGCGCGGGTCGCTGCTAAAAAATGGACCTTTCAAACAATGAGTATTTTTGGACCATTATCCATTGTAACTTTGTAGTCAGCTGATCATTTTGACGAAGGTTTTTAGTATTAATTACTACTTGTGGTATAAATTAGGTGTGTTTGTTTGTTTTTCATTTACGTTTAAAAAGCGATAGTACCTCCAGATCGGATGGAAATAGTCGGGGGACAAGAATGGTTAATTATTATAAATCTTTTTTAAGATAAAAAAATGAATACATATTACATGAATGACTTTCTTTAACACTTATGTCTAATTGATGTTTATTATTCTTATAACTTATTCAGTATTTTAATTAATTACTTAGTACTTTTTTGCAAAACCCTTTTACGGATACTGAAGTTAGATTCCATAACTAAGTGTGGTGGCAAAACCAAAAGACCGTATAAGCAGTAATTTTTAAAATATAAGGAAAATCATTTGAAGTAATAAAATCTATGTACATCAAGTATTGTTTATTTTATCATTTAAAACTTACGTAATGGAGATTGGGATTCAAATTCAGTAAATACTATGACATAATCTTCCAAGTCAAAGGAGACTTGCCGTTCGCAATATATTTCCTACATCAAACCACACACGAATAAATCACCGCACACATTATGACGTGATACAAAAAAGCGCATTAATACATCATAATTCAACTAACAATGGTGTCTTTGGGCCATAAAACTTGGAAAATGCCGGCCTGTCGGTGTTCGATAATTGTTAATGGATGACGCCATGACACGCCAAGTGATAGATTGGCCTGCTTCTTGACGGATTAAAATCTATTCGATTAACATTAAGCGCGGCTTTGTTGATCTTTCGTTCATTGTTTAAATGAAAAATGTGGGTGACGTGACGGTTATTTGATCGAGGTGAAGATGAAGAGGCCAATGTTATTTGACATGATTTGTTATGACTGGTGACGGGGTAGGAGGATCGTCGTGGTCACTTTTATCTTTGCACATTTGGAACAAGTCCAGTGAAAGTGTTATAAAAGGTTAACTGAACTAGGGATTCAGGATTGGCAGATAGGTATTAGGGAAAGTAATGCTATCTCTGACGAGGTGGGTGTTCCATAGGAGGGAAATTGGCTCATTGAAATTGGTCAATGACCATTATTTCATGCTGGAGTATTTTTTATTACGAGTATAGTATAGTTATATAGAAGTATAGTATAGTATAGTTTATATCCGCCCTAATTTTTACATTTTTAAATATGATGTATTGAAACTATTGTCTTACTTATTCCTTAAATCATGTTCTTGGCTCTTTTGTTATAAATACTATCTTTCATTGACGAATGAAGCGATTATTTAATTTATTTACCGCGTGACACATGGCTTGCACAAACACCGAACAACTCCGCAGACTAGTTTATGCAATTGCATAAAATCTGAAGCTTACACTTGTCCCGGACAGTTTGCGGGCGGACGGCTGGTTTTATCCGGGAATATCCGGCGCTATCCGGCTTGAACCGGTTAGGGCGGTTCTAAACATTGCAAGGTGAACACGTGAGCCAAAAAGTGTCGGGGAAATTAGTACTGGATTTTTTGTTATAGGAATTATGCATCAAACATGATGGCCCTGCAAATACATTAATATTAAATTAAATTATGTATAGTTAGAAAAATATCTATATTAGATCAATATTAACTGTTCTTAGCGTTTTCACCCAAAGGACTTTACTCACAATCTTTCCCAAAAGTTGTATAGCCTATTCAGTCTGCCCTGTGTGTTTTAATCTGTTAGTGTTTCAAGAGAAAATTTTATGTGTCTTTAAAAACATGTGTAAATGCGTGCGAAACCGCAGGGCGCCTTTAGCAATTCATATAACTCTCTAAGTAACAGTAGAATATTATCTGTATACGCTTATAATAAAATTAAAGTTTCTAGAATTCCTGTGTGTTATCAAAATTTGCCTAAAAACGTTGCACAGGTCATATAATGTCATATGAAGTTGCCTTTAGGGGTCGTAGTAGGGCGCGCGGTAACATCGCGTTAACACAATGTGAGCGCGTCCTAACTACCAGATGTACTCGTATATGATGGATGCTTTAGTTAACTGAATTTGGGTTTGGGTTTAACTCCAACCGACTTCAGAAAAGGGAAGGTTCCCAATCGTCTTCTTTAATACGATTGTAACCTTAGAATCTTCGAAGGGGTGAATCGATTTTCTTATTTTGTATAATTTTTATGAAACAATATTTGAAATTTTAGAATTATTATTATCTATTGATTTTTCAGCAAGTGCAACGTGATTCTTTAAATTCCCATAACATTTTTATTTATCAACCGATTGACATGAATTAAACACTTAAATGTTAAGTGAAGCTTATAAGCCGTGTCAAAAATTCAAAAAATTATTGTTTTGGGTTCTATTGCGTTAATAAAGGTCTCCTATAATATTTTTTTTCTCATATATCTTCCATGTACAGACAGCGACTCGTAACGTTTTTATTATATGTATAGATTTTAAAAAGAATCATAAAATTACAAGACTAATTGAAAACGCATCACAATACACTTTTTATATAGAAGAGCCAAAACATATTAATTTAAACCGTATCGTTATATCTATAGCATTAATACAGATTATGTTAGCAAACTAACATGTAATATCCGCTCATCAAAATCTATCCCAAACAACGTTCGCATACAAGAAGTGCAGTATGTTCCCGTTTAGAAATTTAGTAGGAATCTTTCATGAAATCACGAACTTTGAACGCGATATATCACGGCGGTCGTAACGAGCCAAACATGTTTGCTGTTTGTAAGATGTCAACGGCAGTTTCTAGACTATTCTAGAAGGTTCTAGACGATTCTCGGCGGTTCTAGTCGACTAAAGACTTGCATGTGATGTGACGTCACGCTTGAACTTGACTGCAAAGCGTTTGACTTATTTGATATTGGAAGCTGGATTAACGATATATTATGGTCTTATTATAACGTACATTTATTAGTAGTTCCTGCCTTACAATAATAGCCAATCATCTACTTTTAAAATGCGTTTAAAGAACAACAAGAGATATAATTCATTCTTATGAAGAAGTGGCTACAGTATTTATAAGTGTTATATATAAGTTGGTATAACATAGGTAAGTGGATGTAACCAAACTATATAATAGTTCTAGATCGCGCTTAAGATATTTATTCGCAACTTTGCCTATATACAGTCTACAATGGAATTCGAAGACTCTCCCTTTGGCTCATTAAATGGTTCCATTTCTTCATTTGCAGAACGCAGTCGATATAAAAGATATAAAAAATAGTAAATCATCAAATAAAAACATTAAAATCGCGCGATCAATTGAAAACAGTTATATATAGTTTTGTTATCAACAGATCCTATTTTTCCTTCTTTTTTGGGGCGTAATGTACAAGGGTCTTAAGTCGACGGTTCGTTTCGATCGACTGAGCACGAAAGTTAACCCTTCTGTATCGCTGACTCCAACTACAAATGCAACTTGTAAGAGATATTTTCTTATAAAACTAGTGGCCCTGCTCCGGATGTACACGAGTTTGACTCAGTTAAAAACCCACTTGGGTGCGAGATTAACATTGAAGCTATCCGTTTGTAAGTACTAAGTAGACGTTTAAGTTTTCTTATTATAAATATATTATTTTCATAATTCTAGAGGCCGACTACCTAATTTGGATACACATAAGAGTACTGAATGATAAGTTCTGTGTCTAACTGTTTGCATGTTAACCTTTTTTTATACAATAGCTTCAAAGAGGTTCGTTTTTAATATCCTGATTCTAAAATAAATAAGATAACAGATAGACGGCTGGATAGCAAGGTGATCGCATATGCGTTTTTATTTTATTTTATGAAAACAGAAATAAACAAAAGCACTTTAAATACTGATCTAAAATAATTAATCTGTATTTAATCTTAATTATTCTCATTATAGATAATAACTTAAGGCGCTGGTATCTGTAAAATTGTTTATAATTATATCAATAACTCTAACAAACTACGCACCTAATTCATATTTTTATAAACCTCTCTCGTTTGTCATTATTATGAAATCAGTAAATAATTTGTTTCAAAATTCTATATTTAAGCAAAATTCTATATTTAATTCTATATTAAGATATCCATGCTCTACATAATGTGACTAGCCATAACTTACATCGTCAAGTAATTCAGGTACACCGCGTCTCAGCAAGTTGAGGTTAGGTCAGGAATATATCTCTCGTCGTCAACAGTTATATAATGCAGTGGACTGAACCGTAACATTAATCTGTAGGCAACAATTAATTGGCCGGCTGACCCGTCGTCGCCACGTGTCCGTGTCGGGACCCGACCGATTTGTACCAGACAATGAGTTCTGGAAGATTCTACGTGGTATAGAAGAACTTCTAATAGTGTAAAGCCCTGGTGTAGTGTAAAGCCAATGTAAGTACGATGTAGAGGAATAATGTTTCGAATCAGTAAATTCCTAAGAGTTCTAGTTAAAGCTTATACATTTTACTCTAGATTTGCCTCATTGGCTAGTTTAATAGGACGTTAACTATGTGAAATAGGAGTATAAGGAAATACGGGTTTGTCTCAAATCATTACTTTATACTGATATACGCTCAATGAGGGTGGGCCCTCTACCTATGTATACCTTCGTGAAAGTCCAGACTTGAGTTATTACATAGATACATTGATAAACGTGACACGTAATGACACCATAAAGCATGTCTTATAACCTAAAAATCTCTAGAAAGAAACTGTTCAATGATTGCTTCCAGTCTACCCATATAATCTATCTCGTTCTATTCTCGCTTTCTCTCTCTCTAACTCTGTCTCAATGCTCTGAATAGCCCCAAAACCACATGCTTATGACCGAGCGTTCCCGTGTTAGGCTTATATTACCTACCGATCAATGGACCCTGTTTTACGAAGACAATGTGTAGGATTAAAGGCATGCGACCAAATGATAACACACAGAGGCTTACGGGTGCGGTTGCTTTTGTTATGGAATACATTTTTGGGCAATTATATTTCGTTTCTGAAATTTTCACATTGAAATGGTTCATCCGTTGGAAAAGAGGGAAATGCTTATAGGATTCTTTTATGAGACGATCATGGGGTGTGTTGGCTTTTTATTAAATGAGATCCATCTTACCTCATTGGGAGAGGGGTGGGGGGACAAAGACATTTTTATCACAAACATGGCGGTTCTTATGACAGTTTTAAATGGTGTTTTATGCACTTGCTTTTCTTACCGATGGTATTTTATTGGTCTACAAAGTAATTAAAGCCAATAATTCTTCAGTGTTGTTAACTTATTATAGATTAAATTCGTGCTAAATTCAATTTCTGTAAAACAAAAAATATTTCAATAATCAAGCAACAGGGCAATGTATTGATAGAAAAATCAAAAACTCGTTTTTAATGAACCATTCTGTCGTTAATTCATTGATATTCAAATTGCGATGTTCCAATACTATGACGAATCAAACAAAAAACCAACACTAAATGAATTGCAAAGAAAATAAAATAATCATCAGCCGAAAGTAAATTCGCGCAACTTTAATTTAATAGATTTAATTATACAGACGTTTTCGCCGGAGCAAAACGAATTTACCCCAACAATATATCAATTATACCTTAATTTGGAAAGCCATTCAGAGTTATATTAAAATTTCGCTTTCAAAAGAGAATTCTGCGACAACCTATAATAATGGTCTAAGATTTTTGCCAGGCTTGGAGATGTTTTTGAATTCGCTCGTGCGTCGGGGTGTTGAAGAAAAAGTAAATTTATAGTGAAAAGTGCTTTATTACTAGCTAACGAGTTATATATTCTTTTTAAGTTCTAAAATTGACATAAAAACAACTAGGTTAGGTAAAAAGCCCCCAGTATTATATGTATGTATTTATAAAAGTAAAATCTGTTAAAGTAATTTATACGATATCTAGTTGCTATTACATAAGCTCTGCTTAGCGTAGGCCTAGATGGCGCTGTGTAAAAGTGTCCTGAAATATTTATTATTTACTAGCTGACCCGTGCCCACTTCGTTGGGAATATTGTCAATAATCCTTATTTTATATGTAAAATGCCTATGATACTCAGCAATAATGTAGCTTTTTATTGGTGAAAGAATTTTTAAAATGGATTCAGTAGATCCCGAGATTGCCCCTAACAATTTAAGTAACACACTTTTTCATATTACTTTTTCATATTAGTATAGACCAGTATAGACTACTATAGATTATTATTACTATGCATGAAGGGTTCCCTCAGTAGTGGCAAATGTGTAGAAGTAAAATTAACGTCCTAAAGTATTATTATATTTGCCCCAACAAGCGACTAAGGTACGGTGGCATTTTGGAGTTATCGGAATTCGCAACTTTTCACTAACTTCGTAACAACCGGTTGTTTGCGAACCAATTTAATGTTGATCATTTTATTTTCCTTATACTCGAGTTGTACATACTGAAAGGGGTTTTATTTTACGTTCCTCATTGATAATATTCCTTATTCCCTTTTGTCATATTTTTTTCTTTATTAATCAACAAAAGATACAAGTATAAATTAACATATAAAATGCCTTGCTTTTTCTCCTTTTTAAAAGCCTGATTGAAACGCTGTTCAAATTTAATTTCAACTCAGATCGGTCCGATTTAACAGTTTGCCATACGAATCTGTCAAAATTACTAGACTTGAGGCGTGCTTAAATTTGATTTGCGTATAAGTATTTGACCGTTTGCTTAGCCGTTCATTTACGGAGTTGGTGGCTTAACAATAAACGAATGTTCTGTACATTTACCCTCCATAAGATAAAATAAACGTCTTCTCCTATTCTTACTAATATACTACATGTGAAACTGTTTATTAAAAATCATTTTCCAATAGCTACACGTTGAATACAGCTAGCATTTATACGACAAGATAAAATAAAATACAGTACTGTAAGCATTACTTAATAGACGTCGGTCTAAGCTCTTTTATTACGTCACATATTCATGAAGTTTTAAGAGTCTTTTAAAATATGATCTTTTATTCCTTCAACATCTATTTTTCAAGTTTCACCAACAATATAACCCAAACTGACAATATTAACTTGAAAGCATCTAAAAATGTGGCATACATTGCGCGATTCGCTCCACATACCGAATAAATAATTCCTAGCTCGCCAGAAATGTACGGCGAATTCAGTCGGGTCATAACTAGTTTTAAAAAAGCATATCGAGCTAAATTCGACAGGCTATGGTCACGTGCTGCGCTAGATAAACATCTAGTCAGCAGTATCGGACACCCACTGTGCGGAGATGTCGACGGTAGACATTTTTGTTTTGGCATCTAAAATATCTATACTTTAGTTTTAACTAGTCCAGATTTAAACGTGCAGATAACATTCACACAATACAAGGATTAAAAGTACTCTAAATGTTAGTGCGGAGCTTCATCTAACTGTGGAAGAAAGAATCTTCAAGAGAAAGTCAGTAAGGGGGATCGGATATTGTCGTGTGAACCCCTAAAAAAATGTTCAAATTAACCTGTATACTGAACTTCAGCTATGGCAGCGATAACGATCATAAATTATGCGTAAAAAAAAACAAAAATAACATTTTTAAAGTCGGTTAACAACATATGTAAAATAGAGCTTGGATATCGCCAGTACAGTGAGTAAGCTCTGAAAGCCAGCGTTTTGTGGCTAAATTTTATTTTTCAGAACAACCTGGGAATTGTTTTACAAAGCATGCTGGACGCGCCGTGAATTTTATGATCTGTCAAATTTACAGATACATTTTATTACGGCGGTGGCGGTTTAGTTAATGGAATTGAAACCTTGCGGGAGTTAGATGTGTTTACGACTTTATTTTTATTCCAGGTTTTTTGTAGGTAGGTTTGGTTGTAAGTAGGTCCAGGTGGGTAAGATTATGCGCAGTGGTACCTGTGTTTTAAATCAATTAAAATATTTTCTTTAATACTTATTGTATTACTTGTTATTTGTAAGTTATATAAAAATTATTCATCACCTTTGACAGTTTTTATTATATTAAAATAAGTATTTATTTATTACTTACTGTTTTTCATACCATACAGGAATAGATTTGATTGTAGAAATACAAAAATTATATAGAAATTAGGTAAAATGGACGGTATATCCACTTATAACTTTATTAGGTCTTCTAGTATTTATTATTCTATAATTTGCCTGATTAATTATTGTAATAGTAAAACATTACATTTTTAATAATTTCTCTCTTTAAAAAATTTTCAAGAGAATTTTTTGAAAAAATATCTTTCTACAAAATGTACCTAAAGTATTAAAAACAATGATATTTCAAGTAATAAATAAACACACACGTGTTCAGACATTTGGAGCAGCAAAGACGAAGCGAGAGTTAGAATAGGGAATGAGACTTCACTCGGAGTGGCAGAGACTTGGGAATTGGCGGCAAAAAGTCTACTTTTGACTTTACTTCATGTACTTACTTACATTTATATGTTCGTTGTTAACTTTGCATTTGATTATAAAGAAAGAAAGAGTTATAAGATATTTTATACTTTCAGTTTATTAAGAATTTCATATACAATTTAATAATCGTGAAGCTACTGTAAGCTTCTGTATAAATTTTATTTTTGTTTTACGAACCTTAGGCCCCACGTGACAAGCTGTGCCTAGTGTGGAGTCCAATGATTAATATATTACCTGTTAACCTTTATTTTTGTGTAACTAATAAATTACAATTGTCTAAATACTGTCAGAAAAAGAGAAAAAGACACAATGATGCTCTGCAAAAGGATTACTGCTAATTAGAATTTATTTTTATTTTTATATAAGATTAGCTGTTGCCCGCGACTCCGTCCGCGTGAACTTTCATGTAAACTTTGACCCCTCTTCCCCCCTTTTTTTCAGTTAAGAAATAGCCTATGTTTTATCGCAGGCTCTAGACCATTTGTGTACCAAATTTCATTACAATCAGTTCAGCGGTTTGGCCGTGAAAGCGTAAAATTGTAAAAAGTTTCAACCCCTCGCGTAACCTATTGGGTTATTAAAAAAAGCTATTTTAAAAAAAGTAGCCTATGTCCTTCCCCAGGCTTTAGACGATCTTTATATCAAATTTCGTTTCAATCGGTTCGGTAGTTTTAGTGTGATGGAAAGACATTGCGAGATGGAAAGAGATTGCTTTCACATTTATAATATTAGTATGGATGGACGTTCTGTAAAATCTTTCTTTAACTGAATTTAATTAGTGTCAAGTATGAGTAAGCATCTCGTTTTAATGGTAAGTGGTAATCGTATTTAAACATCCATTGATTACGATATAAATAATTGCCCTTCGAGGCGTTTGGAACTTTCCAGACTTTTCGTCTTAAATTTTAAAGTTCTAACAAGGTGATGTTTACAGCTAACTTTACAATTGATTTGAGTTATATTGGCGAGCTTCTTTTGCGAATACAATAACTCTGTCTGAAGCGTGGCTTTGGAGCTCACAGATAAATACTGTGGGCTCCGGTGGGTCACCCGATAATAATAAATATATAATAAGGAACCATGAATATAATTTTAATTCGTGTGGTAGCCCCGCACACGCATAATGACAGTTGACAGATGACAGATGACAGACGTGATTGGGCGCGAGAGCGCTGGCCGCTGCGCAGTTGCGCACGAGTTGATAGAATGATGCTTGCCGTATAAAATAAGTAATTGTTATCATTAAAAGATATTTGGTTTCTCGATTTGTATTGTATAACTAAGTTTCAATTACATATCTTTTATTGTTTTGGACTAAATATTAAAAAAAAGTCAATAATAATAATTATGATGGATAGAGTTCTAGTTTCACTTATCAAATTCCCACCTGAATCCTAAATATATAATAACAAATTATAAAGAACCACTTACATGTGCATAGTTACTCATACTGTTTATATTTTTATTGACGACCGCTTGGCGCAGTGGTAGCACAACTGCTTTCTGCGCGAAGGGTCGTGGGTTCGATCCTCACACCGGACAAATATATTTGTAATTTGCATTTGTATTTTCTGGGGTCTGGGTGTTGCTATGTATGTATTTACAAAAGAAAAGTATGTATATGTAATATATTCCGTTATCTAGTTGCCATAACACAAGCTTCTGCTTAGCTTGGAACTAGATGGCGCTGTGTATAAATGTCCTGAAATATTATTATTATTGTTTTATTGTACATGTAATGAATAAATTATGTTTGCAGTAGAAGGTTAAAACTAGTTTTTTATAGAAATTTTACAAGTCTCTTTACCCCAGAATCTTACTGAGTTACCAGCTAAAAAAACAAAAAAACCGTCTAGCTAATATTGAATTACGTACTTTTAAAGATAGCTAGAACTTGCAGGATTTGCAAAGAATATTGTTCAGTTCACTCATATTCCAGTGAGCTTGTTAATAGTTTGTCGAAGTTTTGCAAGCCGTATCAGGTTGCGAGAATCTTTTTTGATAGCTCCAAGTATTTCTTTATTGTATACTAGCGACTCGCACCGGCTTCGCCCGGCATATATTATGCATGTATTATACATATAAACCTTCCTTAAGAATCACTCGTTTCGAATAAAAAAAACCGCATCAACATCCGTTGCTTAGTTTTAAAGATCTAAGCATACATAGGGACAGACAGGCTGATAGCGACTTTGTTTTATACTATGTATTAAGCTAAAGAGCTTATTTGTTTATTTTGAAGACGCTCCCAGGAACTAGTGTCCAATTGGAAAATTATGTTTGCTTCAAATCGTCCATTTAAAATAATAATAATAATATGTATTATTATTATATTATCGTCCATTTACTGAAGAAGATTTTAGGCTATATAATATACAAATTGTCATTAGTGGGTAATTCCATTGCGTGCGATTCGTAAGCCGTTGTATAAGTAGCGTCAGGAATCTTTAGCGCTGAACGAAACATGCGCAGAAGTCAAAAATAAGGTATCGAGGGGACGGCACGGCGCGCGGGGCGCGTGATCGTCGGGTGCGCTAGCGTTGATTGGTTCCCCAGTCGTGTTGTCCTTCTCGCACCAATAGGTCAATTACGAGCGCGATTCTACCGATGCGCATTCTTCGATACCGATATTCTCGTCCAGCGCTAAACATCCGTGACGCGACCTATAGTTACTCTAAATAGATTATGTATAACAGAATCGTTCCTCTTTGAATAATCTAAAAAAAACCAAGACGGTACATTTCAATCTTGATTGACTTACTATAACCTATTAATAGGTTATGGTAATAGCATTCTTAATAATTGGTTGAAATTGACGTACCGTCGCGGGCGACAGCTGGATTTTTATGAGCTTTTTAGTTTCATGTGTACTTGAAGCTAATTATTGGATGTACAGAGTTCGGAGAGCCTCTGTTGTTGACAACGCCTAATGACCACTACGACAGCCAACATCCATAAAACATTCTGTTTCAATCCAATTACCTTTCTATATTTGATGTTGACCATAAAGAGATTTTTGACATTAATCTTTGTATTGTATAAGTATAAACATATTAATACTCTTTCTTGCTTTAATCTTTTTTTGAAGAGTGAATTAAGACATTAGTGTATTATTTATCCTTTTTATAAGCTTTTTTTCCGTTAAACACTTCATTTGGGAATTTCTATATTATGTTTACATATATTTTTGATTTTTCCAACGTGATAAATCTACCAATACAGAATCGTAGTAATAAAATATCGGATACAATAAATTCCTAAAAAATAATATTACCGGAACGATGAACACCGAGTACGATACTAGTCCCTTAATAAAAAATAAGTTATGCGATACTCATACGACGCATTCCATACTTTGGGTGGTAGCAGTAAAATTCTATACAGATATATAAACCAAAATGGCAACAATTTCACCCGATGTAACAGCCATTTAATGTACACTAACAAATACGGTATATTTATTTCATGTAATTTATATCTGGAGTGCGTGACTTTGTACAATTTTGAGGGTTGTTAAGGTAAAACCATCCTTACTGGTGTACTATAAGGTCCATTTTAAAGGTGTTCGAAGGGCCCTGATCGATGTCTCTCAGATAGTTCGTGACAATACTTAAAAGCTTATGATGCGTTGTTTTACGAGGCAGGTTCCTCGTCGGAGGTCACGCGAAGGTGTTTTTTCAGCTGTTGCTAACGTAATTGTGCAGGGATTTTTGGTTCAGGAAAGTTTAAAAACAGATTCTGTTTATTCGCTTGATATGCCATATTGTTGTTGTCTCCATGCTTTTCTCTTTTATTTCTCTCTCGAAACCTCGTAAATGTCCTGTCTTTCAAAAAAGGGGAGTATAGTAAGGATTAAAAGGTACCTACCCTTTATCGTTTTTATAGGTTTTAGAGTGTTGTTCTCTTGTTTAATCGTCTCTTTACTCAAAACGCCAACATCCCATTCGCGAGGGTATCTTAACATATAGAAACATTTTTAAAAACATCTTTCATTTTATTTTTAAAAATATATTCATTACTCCTCTCATCTGACAAGTTTCGAAAAATATTCTTTATAATATTTATAAAAGCAGTTTTCTTTTACGTAGTTATAAACTTTTCTACGAAACAGAAGACTTGCTAAAGTTAGTACAAGGGGATTATACATTTTAAAAGAATAATAAGACTACGCTAAACATTTATTATTGAATTATTTTGCTGAAAAGCTGTTATATATTAAATCCTATACAGTGTGAAGATTTGATCAATATGTAGATAATTTATTCAAGATTAAAACAAGCATCAAAATATTGGTTAATCTGATATTCTGTTAACTATTTAAGATTAATTCTAACAATTAAATCGTCTGTCAATAACGTTACTTATATTATAGCTCTGAAGATTTAAAAAAAGTTATGCTTTAATTTAGGGCTTAGTGCAGTTAGGAAACAGTTCAGGAGGTTATTTAAGACCTGTGAAAGACACTTTTTTAATGTAATGAATGACGAACAATGGTGCATGTGGTTCAACTAATAGTAAGCGATCGCCTTTACCCTTGCACAAATAGGATAAAATAAAGGAGGGCGGGAAAAGAGCAATTCCTATAATATACTCACCGTTACTATATTCGTTTAGCTGAGAATTCTGATACTAGCATTTTTTACATATGAATAAATATTCAAAGCAGAAATTTTTTGACTGTACCCAGCAACTATATAACGCTTTACAACGCTATGAAGCTGTGAATGTCTCAAATGAGGCACGTTCTCAGATAATAACGTAAATTATTCTGACCTTTAAATATTATAATTAACATGACTGGAAGTTAATGAGCTAATTTCAGGATCTGGCCGCGGCAGGCAAAACTCTTACCTGGTCGTAATTAAAGCAGCCTTTTTGAGGTTGCAATTAATATATTTATGACAGTGAGCTTAATAGCTTGAGAAGGCTTTAAGTGCAAAGAGTGAGCATGCAAAATAAACACACAATAGACTTTGACGGTCTTGATAGAGAAAGATAGAATTCTTAAAGCTAATAGCGATAGGGATCTACGAATTGTAGTGTTGCCAGCATTTGAGAATTTCCTTGAATTTGGGTCAATTTTGTATAACAAACGTAATCTTTAAAACTTTAGTAGGCCGTTATTTTATTTTTTTATTTTGTTTTATTCAAAAATGTTTTTAAGAAGACAATATTATCTTTAAGAGTAAAACGTAAGTTCCTAAATAGGCTAATTTTTTTTATGAGTGTGTTCATCAATCCTTGTAGTTGACTGTACTGACAGTATGACGGTGATGTCAACAAGACGTTTCCATACGACATTGAACTTGTCAAGTTGCGTAACACAGTGTCATGCAGCTGATAACGGGCTTATCGATACTGTACTTATTTACAAATCACTCCGATAATCGCAGCTAATTAAAGAAAATTATTACTTTTATGGATGTGTATTTAAATCTTTTTTTAATATAATTAAATAACTATTTTTAATACACATACGTATACTCGTTAATTTTAAATTTAATTCATTTATATCTCAAAGTAAACTTTTTTCTGGCTTTTATTTAAAAAAAATGAATTGCGGATATATGAAATATTGTAGCGACCTATACCTTCCTAGATCTAAACAATTTCAGAAAAGTAAATCATAAGAACGCAGCCCATTCATGAAAAATTTTAAATGGACAAAATGTTTGTTATGTTTTCCGGAGCGGGTAGAGGTTGCGGGCACCTTGGCTAGCTCTTTCGCGACCTCCAAGTGCATATGTTCCTTGACAATTGAAATATCAATATTAAGTGTTCTATAATGTCTATTAACACATACATTTTACTATGGCGATAAAACTTTTTGAACTTTTCATTGAAACTCAGCATTTAAATACTTCAGTATAATTTTGGAAAACATCTTATAATAACAATAAAACGATACTCTAGTTTAACACAGCGAGGTAATCTTTGAAACACTCGAGTTTTCGCGTTATCTCGCTCCAAAACTTATCTCATTTCACACATGTCATTTTCCTGATAACGCCGCGGGATGCGATGGCCTCCGATAACGGCGATTAGTGCTATTTACAGCCGGCCCTAGTCTAGACATGAACGTGGCGCTCGTAGTGGGGGCCTCGAGCAACCTCGGCTACCAGGTCCTCAAGAAGCTAACCAAAATCTACAATGGCAAGATCTACTACACGACCGAAGACGACACCACTGGCTTCCAAATCTACGAAGCGCTCAAGAAAAACCCCAGAATCGAACACTTCAGAATGGACGTAACCTACACGAAGAGCATCATCAATCTCCGACACCTCATCCAAGACCGCGACGAGAGAATAGACCTGCTAATAAACAACACCGATTACGTTTCAGAAAAGAATTTGAGTCATCACGAAAAAGTGCGAAGGACATTAAGCGTCAACTTTTATGGCTTCATAAATTTCGGTAAGCTTGTTTATCCTTTGTTAACGGAAAACGCGAGAGTTGTTAATGTTTCCGGACCGGCTGGACTGTTAGCTACTATTGAAAACGAAGCGATTAGAGCGAGGATAAGTGACGACACTCTCACTGAAGATGAATTGGTCGCGATACTGCAAGAGTACGAGGAAGCAGCCAGGAAGGGCGTCGAGAAAACTGAAGGCTGGGGTATGAACGTACATGCGGTGAGCAAAGTCGCTCTGAACGCTGTCACCTTCTTACAGCACAGAGAATGGTCTGACAGAGGAATAGTGATTAATTGTGTAAATCCCGGCAACCTCACGAGTAGAGGAGACAGGAAATCAACAAAAGTCTTCGAGGAAGGAGCAAATTCGATTTTGTACTTGGTTACAGAAGCGCCTTTGACGATAAAAGGCAATTTCGTATGGAGCAATTATAATGTGATTCCCTGGAACACCGATCCGTACGTGGAAGTGACGACAGTGTGAACGAATGTTAGGAAAATCAGTTCGGTGTACAATAATGGAGTGTTTTAGTGCCTACTCGTGGACTGTTAAAGTGTAGACTTCGCTGTGCAATAAAAGGATTCTGAGCTGCAAATTGTTGGGATTTTATCGAGATTTTTATATCCGCAATAACTGTAACTGGTAGTTTTGTCTTTAGAATTTATGGGCTATAATAACAGGGGCTAAGCAGTGCTCGTATTCACGCGGTCATTAAAAGCAGAATGTTTCAAAGTAAGTGGTATACTTTGGCCGAAGCTCGGTGTTCGCTCGAATCTTTTGTTCAGTATTGTTTGATGGCAAACGCGTGTAAATGTGAGAGGTTATGCCCACGTTCGAGTTATTATTAAATCACAACTGACAGTGATGATGTAAGGTGATTTCATTTTACCGGTTTCCTATTGGTTGGTTCTGAATTTAGTATTAATGGTGTTCTTGTCATGTTTCTCTTCCTTAGTATCTAGAGAGTGATTACCTTTTTATTTATTTCCTGGTGTAGTCGCACATTGAAAAAATTTAAAGTCGTCTTAACACTAAACTGTTTTATAAATCATGTTGTGAAATCAGTATAAAATAATCTTATCATTAGGAAATTTCAAAATACAGAACACACTGTTAAGATATTTTGTAAGGATGAATTTGTTAATAATTGTTGTGATATCAGGACGCTTTTGGACACAGCGCCATCTAGTCCCACGTTATGCAAAGCCTGTGTTATAGCAACTAACTAACGGATAAATTACATTTATTTTTAATTTAGTTAATTACAAATATATTTTTCTAGTGCGGGAATCCAACCCACAGCCCTTAATATACATTTGTGTGTCTGACTTATCTAATGGAGTTTTTACTTTAAACGAAAGTTCAGTGCCTTATAATTTGATTAGCATCAACAGTTTTTAACTATATCGCAACAAATCTAAGTAGCGTTCTTTTATGACAATGTCTTGCAAATTTTTATTTGTCATAAATTGTGTTGTGACTCAGTTCATAGAAGTTTTATTGTTGTTGTTATGACTGTTTTCGAAGTCAGCGCACTGAACATTGTTTATAAGGAGCCTTTTTTTAATCATTATTTTAAAATCTGTTGAAAGATTAGTTTTTGAATTTTGAATCAAAATTGTGCATTAGATATGTGAATAGAATGTCGGAACAAAGAGTATGTATGGACAATTTGTTGAAAGACATAATAGTAGATTTTATGGATTTATTTGTATGCAACTTGAAATATTTGTTATGGTAATTATATTATGATGGTTAAATTCTCTGTCTGATTGTATAGTTAATATTCTAATAACTATGTAAGCTAACGGTATTTCGGAATAGTCATTTCAAGTATTCGGGACTGTGTCAACGGTTTAGGTGGAACACCGTGGGTGTATGTCAGTTTGTCTGACATAACCTATTTATCAGTCAAATCGTTTTAAGGATACAGCGTCCTCCTTGATGGATGTAGGGGTGGTTATGTCGGATTTACTCGAAATGGATACTACCGACTAAAACCTATATGTGTTCCTCTACACACCCTGAGACGAACTAACTTGTGAAGACGCAGTATTTACAAAATTTTTAATCGAGTAACCGACACAACCTGCTTCTCTCCTCCTGCTCCATACATTTAACATACATTAACTCAAACATTGACGACCGCTTGGCGCAGTAGGTAATACACCTGCCTTCTGCGCGAAGGGTCGTGGGTTCGATTCCCACACCGGAAAAATATATTTGTAATTTACATTTGTATTTTTCTGGGGTCTGGGTGTTGCTATGTATTGTATGTATGTATTTACAAAAGAAAAGTAATGTATATGTAATTTATTCCGTTATCTAGTTGCCATAACACAAGCTTCGGCTTAGCTTGGAACTAGATGGCGCTGTGTATAAATGTCCTGAAAATATTTATTTATTTATTATTGATTTTGAGGTTAAGCCTTAATTTTATTATATATAGTAAGAGATTTTTATCATAAATTATTTAAAGTAATCAAAGATTTTGACGTGGATAAATACCGCTTACTAGGTTATCGTTACGCAAAAACGCAACTACAACTTTATCAAATTCTTATCAATTACAGAATTATGTTTATCTGTTAATTTTTAAGGAATGTTGTTGGAAGTTGAGATTACTAATATTATAATAAATAAAATTATTTCCTTATTTTAATTTTATTTATTGCCTGATAGTTTTATCTACAGTGAATTTATAATAAAATATTATTTGTAGTTCGATTAAATTATAAGTAAAATTTTGTCACTGAATTACATTTAATTAAAATTTGCTTTCGTTAAATTTTTTTCCTTTTGTGAAAAGGTACGCAAGGGCACCCGTGAGGCAGGACAGTGCAAAATAAAAATATTTTTTATGCTGTATTACAAAAATTATGTGTAAAACTATCTATTCGTAGAATCGATGTTATTTCGTGGAAGTATTAATCAACTGTCGGGAAGGACTTAAAGGCGGGTAAAATCGCTCAACGTAGATAACAGAATTATACCTATGTTTAATTATTTATTTTATGTATTGTATATGGTAAATGTGGATAGATAGGCCGGTAAATCGTGAAGCGCGGTTAATGCTTGATAAATATATTACAATCTTTGACTTTGACTTTGAAATAAAGTTATATGGTACCCCAGTAATGGGAACAGAACTTAAAGACAATCACAGTGCGGTTTCAAAGAAACTTTTTGCCACGCACTACCACCTTGTGGACTCAGCTCTCCTATACGATACTTCTGATGTCTTAGGGTGCTTCAGAATAGAGCGTACATTTTAGTGTTAAAGTGTCTCATATTAGATTAAATCATTCACGCGATATTTCCGATGCAGTACGACCTAGGCCCTAGGGTGTCACAAGAAGTGTACTTCCTATTAAAATTCCAGTAACTCACAAAATCCGTCTTCTTTCTCGAGGGTTTATTGACCTTGCTATAAGATATCTGCATAGTTCACCTTATTAAAATATGCTCTTCTATTATCAATAAAAATAACATTGAAGACAATACTACATAAGTATACAATACCAACTCGTTAAGAGCTCTGATTAAAAATATTTGCGTAGTATTTCAATATACAAAGAGGATAATGAAACGTCAGCTATAACAAGTCTGCATTTTGATACAATGTTGATGTTTCTTTTGAGTTCGAGCGAACGGTAAGTCTAAAGTATAACATGAGTGATTGTTTCATGTTTTAACGTATACTCGTATGTAGATCAGAACATGTGTAATGTGTATAGTATGTCGTAGGCACTTTGTGTGAATCCGCCCTATGCTTACAGAGCCTTTAATTTAGACTAGTTTTCCCTAACTTTTTTATGGCTTTTTTCATACGTAATTTTAAATTTGAATCTGACATTTTTCACAAATAATATGGCATTTTGCGCCTTGCCTAATCCTATAAAAAAATTGTTACTGATTTGTACTGCCATGATAAAAACCAAGTAAATTCTTTAAATTGTCCGGCATAACGTATCATTTAGCGTATCTAAACTGACGAAGTTTTAGGTATGTTAACGGATTAACACGAAGTGCCTGCGACATATTTTATACGAAGAGTATCTTAAGTTAAAAGATATACAAACAACCGAGGTTACACGAGTTGTTCAAAGTTTTAGTTTAAATATGCAAGGTTCTGTTTTAAATGAGTGTAATATTGTTTCAAGAATTTTTGGAAAGTGAAGAAAGGTAAATCAAATATATTTAATTAGTTAATTAATTAATTTGAAACAAAATGTCTCATTTTCAAATGCAAAATCGGTTTTACGGAATTTTAAAGTTTCCCTACCGAAAAGAAAAACCTAACTATGTATGAAGCATCAGTACTTATTGAAAGAAAGAAAGAAAGAAACATTTATTCCACAGCACATTAGAAAAATAAGTATAACAATACACACGTGAAGTAAACAAATAACAAACACAAGAAAGGGAAAAAAACAGTAATGCTCTGGAAGAGGAAAGCCACTCAGCATGTGTTGGAGCTGCGAACAGCTCCAACGCTGATTTTCAGTGGCTCCTAAAACAGACAGTGACTAACTATTTAAATAAAAACAATAGATATATGCATGAAAAGTAAATAACTTAACTTATAGGAATTCGATTAAATAAAATTGGGTACAAAAATATCGTTCATTTTGAAATCAATTGAAAATTTAATAGCTAGCAATTATTTTAATAAAACACTGTAATTATAGTACTAATTAATTTGTAATTATAAAGCACAATTGTTAATCATTATATTTTAAAATTTATTGAAATTCAATATTGAAGCGGTTTAATTATTTCCCGGTATTTATTTTATCGTCTTTTTAATAACATTTGGATATAAAAATTTACGAACTTGATCCTGTGGTTTTTATCGCTTAAGATCCATTTTGGAATTGTGAATATTTTAATACTAATTCTGCTATTCGCGTTTGAGACAAATAATAAGGTAGAAATTAGTGGTGATATAAACTGACACTGTTTTTTTTAACTTAAGCTATCTATGAGATAATCTTCATCAAGGAATGTATGTGTTCACGTTAGTATAGATGTAAAGTGCAACAGACTGATAGAAAACAATCATAGTTAAATATAAGTATTAAGTAGGCTTTAATCATTTGTCGGGTAATAATCTGAGAGGGTGCCTGTTATTCCTACCTGATGTGGTAAGACCATTGAATGAAATTTTTGGTCGGTGAAAAATTTTACATAGCCTTTCTTTCTTTTACCGGCTGTCCATTTGAGAATTTGCCATAAATTGCCAACGTAAAAAAAATATTTGGCTACATTGGATTGAGGTGGCCTTGTATAGTTTAAGAATATTAAGTAATTACTTTAAAATTAGCCACGTTAAGTAGAAAGGTAACTGAAAACTAAAAATAAAAAATCGTTAGTTTTCGACTTTTAATCTCAAAGTCAAGTCCGCAAAAGTCCGCAAATTGTTACGAAGGCGATTGCTTAAAAAGAAACCGTTCCCAAGTTCGATTAATTAAGTTGCCGAGTGAAAAGTGGCAAGTTTTCACGAACGACCGATTGTACGAGATTTATGTTAATTCACTGTTTTTACGCCATTTTAGTTTTAGTGTCACTTCAATCCCGATTTGGCTGGTTTTAACCAGATTGCGTTAGATCAGTGTCTACTTATATGTGTGTATACAGTATTTTATATAGTATTTTTTGTATTAGTAATTAGTTGGTATGGGTTCGTTTTTTTATTGGTAAAATACATTTAAAAGGTTTCTGGGTCATAAGATGTTAGGAAGCAATCAATTTTCAAAAAAGTGTCCTTTGTATTGTTTTTTTTTTATTTGCAGTACTTATCTTGACGTATGGTTTGGATACAAATATAATTCGATGTACAGGAGTTTTAATACTATGATTTACGATTGGGATTTTCCGCCTAAATGTGTATTTTATGGATACACTACATGCTATTTACAACAAAACATTATATGCTAGCGTGCTATTATTTCAATCATCAATAAGATTTTGCAGTTCTACTTGGCGCTGGTTACCGGACACCTGCATAGCCCCTCAAATATCTCGTTCTCATACAATGTAGTACAAAACAATGGCCTTGCTAAGAAATTCACGACGGCCCAGTGTAGTCCATTAGCCCCCACTAGTCACATTTGGATAGTATTGTGCTCGAACAAAGCGGGGCGAAAAACAAAAGGAAAAACCATGCGAGGATTTTTTGCACTAATTATTTTTATTCTTCGCTATGTAAGTTGGGTGAATTAATTTTTTTTTCATTTGTCACGTTTTTCGCGAGGTCAGACGGAGAATTTTACGATAAAATATTTTTAAGTTTAAGATTTGGTACTTAATATTATCACATAGGTCATAGATGGAGCTCTTGAGATTCCGAAAACAACTTTAAGTAGATATTTCAATTGTTTTGAAAATGTTACATTAAAACTTTGAAGGAATGGTATTTTTGAATGTAAAATAATTTCAACAGCAAATCTTTTAAAGTTATAATCGAACTCAATACCGATACTTTAACTTATACACTATACGTGTACACGATATTTATATTCCCAAAATAAGTATTATGTTGTGCATTGATGGCTGAAGTTTAACATGTACTTAGAATATTTCCAGTTATTGCCCCAGGAATTCTAACTACGCAGGTAAGCCACGAGTCGGACCTAGTTATAATACATTTTAAATTCTAAACGTGTATCTGATAAATAGCATAACCAGCAATTGTGCCATGATTTGTAGATAGATGTATTTTATTAAATAATTTCCATTGTTTACAGCCAACCACGTATAAATTTTCAATATTGAAATTGCAAATTTTACAAATGTAATTAAACGGTTATTTCGATCAATTATATGTTCGATGCAAGGATGAAAGCGCGATATCGTTGGCTGATAATCAATTTGTCATGGAGGTGTCTGTGACGAGAATATTTTATTAATAACAGAATAATAAAAACCTGTTTTAATCACAAGTATGTAACTACAAAGATCATGTAAAATTCCCGGGGTTTATTTCAAGCGACCTTTGAATCAATTGAAGCTAGCTTCAATTTATATTTAAAAAGTAACTATAAAATATTCACACACATACACACATATATACAGATACCTTTACACTCATACCTCATACGTAAATAAACTCTTTAAGAAAAAAACTACTGAATAAATTTGGCTAAAATTGTTATTTAATAAAATTAAATATTGTAAAATTGTTTATTGTTGTTCTGTAACTCCAATAATAATATATAGATAATTATGTAGTATAAAACCATAAAGTACAAAATATATCTTGATATAAGACTTAGTTCGAACAAATAAGTCTCCTTAATTCATTCGCTTAATAACACAATAATAATAATAGTTCAAGACGCTTAAAACACAGTAATATATCTTAAGAATCATCCATCAGGTTTAAACTTAAACTTAGCAAAGCCTCAGGTGCAAGTGTGGCCATGTAGTTGGTTATCTTGAAACAAATGTTAATTTTAACGACGACCCATTGAAACGTAAACACACGTTAGTATATTTGGGGAGGAAACGTAGCGGTTTTGGGGGGTTAGAGTCTAATGTAAAAGCGGGGTTAATACCCCGAAAGACACACACAGACTCATCGAACTTATTCAAGTTTGCCTGTGATGTAGTTCTCTACAAGATGAATCGATAGATTTTAAATGAAAGGTGAATTTAGTCGGTAATAGTCTTAGCAATGTTAAGTAATTATCGGTCTAATATGGCTGCTACTACTGAAAGGCCACCCTTTCTAATAGCTAGTTGAATACTAAGAAGCTCACGAATGCGTCGTAGGGCATTAAAAATAGAAGTAAAGGATCTTTTAAAGGAGGTCGGAAGAAATATAGGCTCCCGGTGCTCCCTCTTTCAGAACGAAATGCAATAACATTTCTGATGAGATGCTATGCCACACCCACTTCAATATAAAGGAATAGTTCTATCTTCTAGAATATATATTTCAAGCCATCGGCGTTACAAAGACGGTTTTTTTAATAATATGGCGGGAACGTTCATAACAGAAGCAGTATGTTCTACGGCCTACTTACAGTTGGATATTGAGTTATTAGGCCCGAAGTAGACTAGCAAATAGCCCGTCATTATCCCTTCGAAGGGACTTCGGAACACTTCCTATGGGACATCAGTCTTTGTGTATTGTAAGTGGCAACCGAGAGACGTCATCATTACAAGTCTACTCCTTAATTGTATTTAAATCTTTAATTTAATGCCATTAAATTTGTCACTATTAGTTGTGTTTGTGTGGAGTAAATTGCCACCTTCGCTTAGAGAGCTTATAGAGACTTGTTTTATTTCAAGTTACTTGTAATATTTAAGTTACAGTCAAATAAAATCAATAATCAACTAGGGCATACATGGTAAAACTTGTCAATTAAAAAAAAATAGATTGACTTAAAACTCAATTTAAATGATTAAGCCTCTGTTCTAATTAAAAACACAATTTCTTATCTAATAAAATACTAATACAAAATCATATTTTCACCCAGACAATAATATCCTTTGAACAGCGAACACGAAGAAAATATTGATTCCGAATGAAATCCACGGGGCCGCGTGAAAAACTAAGTTTTATTGGAAATCTATATAATAACACCAGCTTCGAGCTCTGAGGAGCGATTATCGAGCT
>JADANM010001810.1:601627-618086 GCA_026213755.1 Eurema hecabe
ATAATTTATAAAAACGAATCTTCAAAATCACATTAAAAAGTTTTAAATGAGACAGTGGCCGTGGTGGTTCATTAAAAAAAACTTCTTTCTCAAAAAAAAAAACAAAATTTTTCTTTCTTAAAAAATCTATAACAAGTTTTTTCTGCAACAAAAAAGCCACGTTTACCGTAACAAAAAACATGTTTTTCCGTAAAAAATATACCGTTAACAGTAAACAATTGGCCGGTAAAAAATTTCATTACGAGCGTCGTGGAGCCGATAATTTTCTATTACACTGTGACGGATGATATTGCGCGATAGATGCTGTTGGCTTTACAATTTTAAATTAAAAACCATTTATTATAGACATAAAACGTGGGAGGTTATTGGACGCTACGCATTGTACCTTGCAATAATTGCATGGAATGGATGTCGGGAAATGTGACTTTGGAGACTACTTCGTAAGATTCATGTTATGGTGGTCAAAAACTTTCGCTCGACAGCAATCGCTAAGAGCCTGACAAGTTTTTCATTCGAGGATGTGTGGTGAAGAGAAATATGTTCAGAGCGGGCTATTTTCATAGATGTACACGACCTAATAAAAAATATTTTCGATCCTTTTTAATATACAACTCGAAAAAGAACATCCTGTATACAAAAGTAACACCAAAAATAGTCCAAATTAAAACGTCAGCCGTTGCTCGTTAAAGCGGACAGCAAAGCTACCATGTTTATGCTAATACGTTACCATTAAAAAATTAACAGCAAGCATCTAAATAAATTAAAAGCCCCTCATTGTCTGAAAGCATTCCTCATTTCGCAGGGCAATGACCGAGAAGGGTAAATAGGTGATAAAAAACCGGCTCAGTGCGAGCCGGACTCGATAAACAGTGGTTCTGAATAATGGAAACATTATATTCGCTTTTTGTATTATTTGAAAAGTAATCTGATCAAAGATCATGGCATGATGTAAGACAAGTGAAAGGAATCTACCTCCCCTTCTCTTATATCCTATCATGTATTCCCCTTTTATATAAGTTCTTTTTTCGTTTATTTGTTTTCTCTATTCATTTTGACATTTTCCAAAATGTATTGAGACGCAATCAGATAACCTTACTGCTCAATTGAAACGAGATTAAAACAACAGTTTTCATTCGTAATATAATAATTAATATATTTATTTAAATATATGTAAAATATTAAAAAAAAAATCTAAGAATATAAAAATTGGGTTTTTACCTACGACCTACAGAACCCTAAAAAGAACAATTAGCTCCTAACGACGAGGTGGCGTGCAAAATAAACCTTAGGATAAATATCGGTAGACATATTATTGTACAGGGTGTTCTTAATCTCGCTGGACTTAGGTTTTTCTTGGCACTAATGGTTTGTATCATTTAGCCAGACCACATACGAGTGTGGAAACGTCATCCAGGTCAAGGTTTTTTGGATTTGGTAAGGCTTTTACATACATTGATTTTTAACTAAATTCATTGTTATTTTCTAAGTTTTCTAAAATTTTTTTTTTTTTTTTTTTAATTATGGTATATAACTGGTCGTACTTTTTTCTTGTTTAATTCTTTTTTTGAATATTCATAGCAACACCTGGGTAATAATCAATTGCTTTATTAATTACATAATAAGACAAAATTGAACAATAACAGGGATAGTCATATTATGTCGTATGAAACTTGTATCAGCCTATGTGGCAATCGGCAATCGGCATATATGTAAATAAACAATTCATGAACCACGGAATTGGTTCGAAGACAACTTGACAAAAACGATTTAACTGCGCTGCACCTGCCGCTCGCTGGATCAATTTCATCAGCAGTATGTCTCTTCGAATTTTTTTGGGGTTCATAAATTTTTATTTGGAACTTGACTATTTGAAGATTTGAACCGGATTTATAGTGACGTATGTTCGTGTGAAATGTAATTGGTATATAATTGAACTACTGATTATGATTATGATCGTGACCGTGACCATGACCGTAACTATTATGGGTACGGTTATGACTGTCTATGGTAACGGGTAGAGCTACTATTATAGCTACAGAAGTGGTAATTATTACAATTACGGTTACGGTTATGGTGCAATGGTCACAGTCGGTTATTGTTAGGATTGAACTTTGATTCTGACGAAAATTACGACCAGAACTAATAGCCTAATATAAAACCATCGTCGATAGATTGACAATCCAACACAAAAATAATTGTCCAATTACAACCAGTATTGTATATTTGATCGAGATGAGCGCTTTAAAACAAATCCATGAGCGTGATAAGTGTCGAAAAAAATGTTTGCAATTCGCAACAGTTCTTGAGATAAGGACGTTTAAACAAACCTGTCACCGTTATAATAATAGTACCTATAGGTAGGATAATTAGTATGCTTTCAACTAGTTCCAGTTGATCGCCGCCGGACGTCACGCGTCAGTGACCCTCAGTGACAGCGTCACGCGTCACTTGTCACTTATAACGGTCTGACTTTGACCATTTTAAAGGGATTTTTATTTTAGCAAGCCATTCGTGTCGTAGCAAGATCTGACTTGGATTTTTTTTTATTATTTATTTATTAATGCTTTTTTATACAAAGTATACTTAAAACTAGACAAATATATTAAATCTATACTAATATTATAAAGCAGTAAAGTTTGTGTGTTTGTTAAATTGTAAGGGGTAATCTCGGGATTTACTTAACCGATTTTAAAAATTATTTCACTTATAGAAAGCCATATTATTGCTGAGCGTCATAGGCTATATAAAAACCGAAAAGGATACTTAGCATTATGTCCAAAGAAGTGTGCACGGGTCAGTTATTTAAGAATAAAGGCGGGCTTACCACTTGAAGTGATTTCTTACAGGCGGGTTGCCTGTTAACGTGGTTGTTTTAACCTATTCAAGTTTTAGATTATATCTACCTAAGAATATAATCTCATAATTAGAATTTCTTTTTTTAGTGGGAAAATCCGTATAAGATACCTATCGACTTGGAGAAAAGGAGCGTGGGTTGTCTGACTTGTAGCTGTACAACTTTTTACTACGCAATCTCTATGGAATAATTATAATGGACTTACAATTATTATTAAAAAAACGGTGGGATACAAAATTTACCTATTTTAAAGTCATTAAATTTGTAGCGATATTAAAATAATGGTTATATATGATATGTTCCTATTTAATTTTTAATTGAATTTATATCTATATTTAAAATACTTAATCTTTCGAAATACTCTTTATCAAGTGCGGTACAGTTGATCACGAAAATACATAACTCTACAATTTCATTAACTGTATTAAGGATGATGTGTAATATTGAAGGTGTTAATAGATTTTTGTAGGCGATTGTACAACAGCCTGTACAATACAGGTCAGTTTCAGTTGTTCAATTTACGTTGCAAACTAAAATATTAGAATGAACGCTAGGCCGATACACAATTGCAGTACTTTTCGCTCTAGATATAATAAAAAGGCTTATTCCTTTAGTTCCTGAAGAGGTTTCAATTTGTATTGACGTATGTACATTGTACAATTGCAGCGACGAATCGGACTGTAATCTTCTATCCCTATTGTGACGTCTCAAAACTTCTTTAGAATATGATCTTTTGCTATTCAAACTGAAATGCTTTATTTTCATTGTAAACACTGCTGCTTGTAACTAGTATTATGAATGCGGTTGTGACAATGATATTATATATATATATAGATATGTTATCCCAAAAATGTGTTCTGAACAGCAGCGGCATCTCATAACATTTCTCATACCGTTGCTTTTAACCAGCAAAAAAATAAGAGATAGTTTTGTCAGTCGCATTGAGTGCGTCCTAATTAGGATGTTTTTGCGTCTTCAAAAATTTGCGCTCATAACATCATCTATTTAATATTATATCATTGGGTTGTGAGGGTTGTTTGCTGTTCTTTGATGCTACTAGTGAGGATTTAGAAGTTGTTTCCCTTCCCGTCTTGCTATTTCCTCTCCTTTTGTCCCAAATCCTTCCTTTTTTCCAAATGATAAGTAAGGGGTACTCACGGAGACTCCTTTGTAACATAATAATGAAAAGCTTAAAATGAGGATAACGTTTCTAGATTTTAGCGACAAAACAAAATAAAGACAAAATAAACAAAATTATTTGCAAGGTTAAGTTTTTAAGACTATAATATTAAATAACTATATGTAGTATGTACCAGCATAAATCACTATTGAACCTTAGAACCTTAGATTCCTCCCTGAACACATTGTGTGTATGAATGCATATGTGTGTATGTGTATGTATGATTTACGTCGGGGCCAGGTGGTTGGTCCAGAGTTCGATTTCCGCCGGCGACCCCACTGTCAGCCGCTAACGTATTCAATACAAAAGTTCCATTTTAAATTATTGTATGCAATGGATTTATCATATGTTCGAATTTGTATAACGTCTTTCAACGGTCTTAGAATTTTATGGATGGTTAAATTAAACACTAAATAGTATAAAAGAAAGTCGCTTCTCTGACACTATATCCCTATGTATGCTTATATCTTTAAAACAACGCAACTGATTCTCATGCAGTTTATTTAATAGATAGTGATTACAGAGGAAGGTTTTTATGCATGATACATGCGTAATATATGCGAGCAAAACTGGGGCGGGTCGCTAGCTACGTATGAAGTAAAAATGAGTAGTCAAATGTATTGCTAAGTGCAATAACAGTAAAACCGATTTCGATATTTCCTTTCCAGAAAATTCCTTAACACATCGTCATACTCATGATTTTTAAGCAGAAAAAAGGCCATACGTAGAATATAAGTTAACACAGGTCAGCTAGTTTAGTGTAGAAACATAACATACATATCTTTTGAATTGCTTTGACTTTCAGGATATTATTATTATTATAGTCTTTATTCGGATAAAATACAAATCACTCTTAGTTTACATCGATAACCCCATCTGTGTCGGTAGACAAAGGCCTCTTCCAACTGTTTCCATTCACTTCTGTCCCCCGCTGCTCTCGTCCATGTCTCTCTTACTGTTGTTCTCAGTTCATCTGCTCATCTCCTGTATTGCCCTCCACGCCTTCTTTTTAGGTTCATGACCAGCTTGCTCCATTTACATGAGCCACGTGTGGTGTGCCCAGTCCAACGCCACTTTTCCACTTTTGTACTTTTTCAGGATATTACTTTAGGCTAAATAAAGAACGCGAGCGAAACCAGGTTACTCATCTTAACTTCAATAAATTTTAATAGCGCGATTCAGAAACCTTTTTTCAAATAAAAATTACTCCGTAATAGCTAATAACAAAAATTAAAAATGAAATCTACTTCACTAACTGTGATAACAATATTATAATACCTCCTTTGTAATCAAACCAGGTATTACTAGGAATTTTAAATCCGTTCGTAGTAAGTACCTTTTTCTGTGAAAGAGGAATTCTTTGAAACGTAATAACGATAAGATCTCAAAGGGATGTTTTTAATTTTAAGTAGAAATGTAGCATCTAGATCGGTTGACGTTATTGGCTACCTAATTCTACGTTTAATGGATTATTGTGGCTGTCTTATAGTTCTTGAGTTTGGTGCGTCATTCAATATTATATTAAAAGAGGTTGTGTTCCAACGTTTTGCTCTACATTTTGGAGGCAAGAATTGGGGGGTAAAAGGGGTAGGAGGATTCCTGTAATAGACAATTACATAATATAAATATATTTTTAAATATGTTCTGATTGTAGGTATCTTTCTAGAAAGTTGGCAATCATTGAAACAACAAAAATTTACAAAATTGTTTGAATAATGGAAAATTCCCTTTTTAAGCATATAATATTTACCCTAAAAATATGAGCAGACTTTACATTATATAATATGTACATTATGTACTTACAAAAGAAAAGTACGTCTATTTTCTCCGTTATCTAGACACCATCTTACAAGCTCAGCTTAGCTTGGGACTAGATAGCGCTGTGTAAAATGCGTCCAAATATAGATATATTGTAGCGTTCTCATTCATAAAACTTTGTAGTTTTAAGAATTTAGTCTTTAAAACAAATATTTTGTCTCATATAGATCATAATTATAAATATGTTCCAATAGCCTATAGACGTGCTCAGAAAGTTAAAATTAATTACATTAATTAAAAATCCTATCTAAGAATTATACTTGCACCCAGAAATAAACTCCAAGCAATATACTATACCGTTAGATAAGGTGTTTAAAATGGGCAGTAACTTCTTAGTAAGCTTCTGTTACAACAGAAAATTTGTCTATTTTACATAAAAATACACACAGATTAATTTACTTGGGACCTTGTTATGCTTAAAAATATCTAATGAATACAAATTATATTGATTGCCGTCGAACAAGTGATACCGAATCTGTTTATCGTGTAGCAATTATCATCGGTTCCTCGAAGTTTTAAAATATCAAAATTGCTTCCAGAGCCCGGGAAGGGCGGAGCTGGCTCGCGCATGCGCACCGCACTCAAGTCCCAGAATTAATATCCCACGATATCTATTAATTTACTTTGATTACCCAAAAAAGGTACATGCACCTACGCGCGAAACTACCCGCATTTCACGTGCACAGATAAAAAGGAATTATGTTACGTAATCTGTCGGACGGGTGGAGGGGCGCGCGGGTACCGCCGAGCGTCAGTTGGCGCTGAGCCGTGGCGCGCGCTGGACGTGTCATGCTCGGCCGGTGACACGCGATATGACTGACAACTTTACACTCAAACTGTGCGAAGTATGAATTAATCGTGAATTCGGATTCCCTTTTATCGTTGAAACTAGAGCGTTGTGACTATGTATTATGACGTTGGTTTTGTTTTATAGTGATCTTCGGTGAGTAATAAGTACGTTTTAATTATTATAATGTGGGGTAGGTATAAGGAAAATTAATTACATTACACGGAAATTGCTTTTCAATATTACATCCTGTAGGATGAATTTGATTAGCGAGCTATTGATGTGTGCTAAAATTTCTTTTCAAGTTTCAGATCGTTTTTGCTTTAACAATTTTTCGAAGAGGAAATTAATTGCCGATTCAATAAAATAAAATTACCGTCGTCAGACAATGCTTTTTTAATACTTTGGTTTATATTTTGCTCTTGTTTTTTTATCTTGTGTATATTATATTTTTACCAAATAAAATTTATTTGCAATATTTTGGTTTTGTTTTAATTTTTCCTTGTTTTGAAAATTATGATACTGGTTTGATAATTAATCGAATTAAATTGTTTTGGATTTGTAAGTCTTATATTTTATGTTCGACAGTTCTAGTGATAATATTATTGGAGAAATAACCACAATTATGATAAAAGATAGTTCAAAATATAACTTAAAATGTCTTAGAAATTTTACAAGTTAAAGTATCAAGAATTTTATTATATTGCACTCAGCAATTAACCCATAGCGTCCGTAGCTCGGGCTACGAACTGCGTAGCAATTAGCGTTACGTCGTAGCAGCATGTTACATAATATATTATAATAAGACGTTTAGGAATAGAACCATTGTTATTCCAATAGGAATTTTTGTAGTCATGGAAATATTATTACCGCTTTTGTAGGGAAATACTTAAAGGAAATTATTTAAGGGTATTTGTTGAATTTTAAATTTCTATTATTCATTGATAAATAATGAATGATGCTTCTAGTTTTCTTCGAAGTACCGATTGAAACAAGAGTTTTCATTTATTAGGCTAAAAATCTATATTAATTAAAAAAATAATGTGTTTTTAATGATTCAGAGATATGTTCTTACAAGCTCATCAACCATATAATATTAGTAGTTAAGTTGACGTTGAGAAAATTTATGATCGATTTTTAGCCATGTTAAACAGAAGTGAAATAACTTATTCATCGCAAAAGCGCACTAATGCGATATCATGAATTATTATATAACGATGTTATCGATACAAAAAGTTTCACTTACTTTTTATAAAAAAAAGATTGGTTTTCATAAAAACATCTTTGCAATCAGTGTTCTTCTTACAACTGATTTTAATTATTTATTTATTTTGGCAATCTTTATTAGACTATTTAAATAAGATTAATAATTATTAGATGATAAGGTAATTGACGTTTATAGAATGCATATAGTTTATGTGTCGAATGTCGATCCTTTTAAAAATAAATATTAATTTATGTCTTCACGTCGTCATAAATTTGACGTTTTTGATGGATATTTTTATTATATTTAAATGTGAATTAGATAATAAAAGCTATGATCCACCTATGTTCTATTTTAAATAAAGAGATTATAATATTAATTATTTATAACAAAATTTAAAAATTCTCGTAAGATTTTGAAAATACATATTTTATATAACTTAAGTTTAAAGTAGAAATATTGTTAGCTAAATGTAATTTTTCATACTTTTTATTTACCTTACCAAAAACGAACTCTAAAATATTTTGTAAACTTAATGAAATAGTGCTCCGCGATTACTTAGCAAATTGAAAACTGAAAAATAAACAAGGAATGTTACTTTAAATGCGACTGGAGGTAATGTTTGTATGCAAAGCTTAAATACATTTAAAATTAAAGAGCCTGCTCCACTTATTTTAAAAGAAATTTAGTTTCATTTTCTCTCGTTAAATTGTGGGTGCTCAGAAAAAAGTCTAATCTTAACTTAGAATTAAACATTTTAACTAATCTATACTAATATTATCAAGAAGTAAAGTTTGTGTGTTTGTAAAATTGTAAGGAGTACTCTCGGAATCTACTGAACCGATTGTTTTAATTCTTTCATCAATAAAAAGCCTCATTATCGCTGAGTGTCATAGGCTTTATAAAAAAGGATTGTTAACATTATGCCCAAAGAAGTGGGCAAAGGTCAGCTAGTATATAATACAAATGTAGATATAACATCATATTTGTGTTCCAATAAAACGTAATTTAGCTCATAATAATAGTAAATAGTAAAGGTTTAGAGGATTTATATAGGCATGTGTATCTAATAATATTGTTGATCATTTTTGATGATAAATATAGAACGAGTATATTGTTTCTTTGAGACGTTATCTGTAATTCAAAAAAGGAGCATTAGCTTTTAACTAAAAATGTTAACGTAGTAGTAGCGTGTGTTGAATCAGAGCGTCCTGAACTTACATTGAATAAGAATTGTTATTAAAATTATAAATGTGAAAATTTTGGAGTATGAATGTGAATTACCTTTCACGCAAAAATCAGTCATTGGATTTGGATCACAGATAGATTATAATATATACATACTCTTTGTATTTTTCTTATCTAGGTATCACTCTTTAAATAACCCTAGCACAGCTCCAGGACATTAGTAATAAAAAAAATGTCACAAACTTAAGTAATTTCGTAAAATAAATCTCCTACGAGTTTTTTCGAGACGGCATTTGTGACGTGACGTAACGTGACGTCACGTAGCGCGCTTTGATAAGCGTCACGAAGCCACTTCCTAATAATCTTTATACTAAGCACCTAGATTTATCCTGCGCGACGAAGATAATCTAGGCATTAACTTTTGAGCTAAATGTACGAGTTTCGTTTAATAATACAAGCTTGGATTTTAGAGAACGCTATTTAGAAATAATGCGAGCTAATTTTTCAGTTCAAAGATGCATTAATAGCAGGTTTTAATAGCGAGCTTAGTGAAGTCGTAGTAGTAGGTTATTTTATGTGTGTAAGTACCAACAACATATAGTAAGAACCAATAATAAAATAACCTACTACTACGACTTCACTAAGCTCGCTATTAAAACCTGCTATTAATGCATCTTTGAAATGAAAAATTAGCTCGCATTATTTCTAAAAAGCGTTCTGTACTTTGAAGGTTTTCGTATGTTGTATATATTCTGACTGAGTATGATTCTTCAGGGTAGAATCTATACACCGATACATATTTTATACTACCGTATCAAAGCAGTTATTATATGTAGCCTTGTTGAATAAGAATATTTCTTTAAATTCACGTATGAGGTTGTATATAAAAAAAACAAATAAAATATGTTTGTTTCAGGCTTTTTCCTTTTACATTAATTGACACAAATCTAGCCCATTAAAATTGTTAGTAATATAGGTTTTCAATTTTCTTAATAATATTAGGTAAACAAAAATCTCACCATCAGTTAAATCTTATATTCCTCGTGACATCGTGAATAACATTTTACCTATTTTGAAAATAGGCATATAAAAAGGCTTTATTCTTTTCTATTTGGAAGAAGTAGGATTAAAGAAAGAAAACCTCCTTTGGGGTATTTTCGGATGACATAGGTTTCTTCAAGAAAGGTGTCCAAAGATTTCTCCTTCAGGGTAGAGCGCGACGTTGCATTGGCGACTCCTCTGATGTTGCTCGTGTCCATAGGTGACCGCTTACCATCAGGTGGCCCGACTGCTTCTTCGTTGACCCTTAAAATTATAAAAAAACAAACTTATTATTCTATGGTATATTAACATTATTAGTAATCTTATTATTTAAATGTTACTGTATGTGCAAGGAACGCCAATAATGTACATTGAATAAAAAATATAAAATATTACTATAACATAATTTTGAACAAATGTACCGCACACCGCACTTATGTACACAACACACATAAAAACTTGATTTAATCCTTATTTCATTACCTTACATTATTAAGAAAGTCAAAGTAATAATATATGACTACATTGAAAAAAACAGCCGACAAAGCATATACCAAATCATAATCCCGTCTTTCCGTAAAGTAAAATAAAATCCACAACCAAGTAACCAAATACGGCATGAACAGGTAAAAATATCAATAACATTTTCTGTGTCGCAAATGTTCGCTTATCCTCGGAAATCCCCCGGGGGAGGGGAGCGAGGGAGTGGTGTACGCTTTTTGTTTGTCAGTCTCGTTTGATTGATGGATTGCGTGCTAAGAGAATGTTCGGTCTAGTTTTTAGTGGAGCTTTATTTTAAGAAGTCATTGTTGTTTTATATCGAAGTATATTGGATTTCTTAGAAATGTAAATAGATAGTTTTTCTTTATAAATAAACTAGCGATCCGCTCCGGCTTTGCACGGGTGCAATGCTTATGTAACTACAGAATGTCCTCATACACAACGTTCACAGCATTTTTACCCGACTACGGCAAAGCCAAAGGAGGGTTATGATTTTGACAGGCTATGTATGTATGTATGTATGTATGTATGTTCATCTGTTCCCTCGTAACTTCTAAACCACTAATCAGAATTCGACAAATGACATATCATTTTTTTTCACAATTTATTTAATGTACTTCATTGGAATCAATGCAGTATATATAATAGTTTTAAATCACTTCGTAAATAACCATTTTTTGCAAAGGATTAAAAATGGTTTTGGTGGGTTATCCCTAAGCAATAGAAATATCGGACATAGCGGACTTTTTTTATGTCTTTATAAGGTGGCCCGACGCGGCTTCGTTCACGCTATACCTATAGTACAAATAACCGTATACTTTTCATCCACCCTTGCCCTCTTTCTTTGTTTACAAGTTACAACCCATCCTCGTACTTAAAGGAATATTCATTATAAAGATAAAATTGTAGGAATCGGTTCAAATAGTTGTTTAGCAACACATGTTATTTTATTTTATTTATTTTCATGAATTATGAGCTTACTAGAATAAGTTGAAATGGTGATCCCATCAGACTACGCATCAGTTTGTCTATAATGAATAATATAAATCGAAGAATTTGTATTTATTTTTTATTTTTTTATTATTAAATATTTTATTATCTACAATAATAATGTCATTTTTCCGTATTCCTTTAAATTTAATAAAAACAAAACAACGACTGTTTAATGACAAAGAAATTTTAAAATTTCCGAATACTTCGGTGCTAAAATTGAAAACAATAATGCAAAGATGACATACTCAGTGGAAAATGGCGCTGTTTCAGTTGTATTTTCACAATATTAAACATTCAATGGCGTATCTGATATTCGGCAGCATTTGCTGGTAATGCAGTGTACAGTGAGTGTAGATATTTGAAAATGGATACTTAATTTTAATATTAAAATTTTACTATGGTGGGCAATTGTTTCTTATGGATATTACAACCCTGTTCTAGACGGCTCAATCTAACGATATGATTCTTCCAGTAGACTGTCGTGTGGAGATAGTTCCAGAAAGAGAAATATTTTTATAAATATAATTTTTAAATAGATCTTGTATTTTCGAATACTATTCAACCGGAACAAGCAAAAAGTCATTCAATTCACTTAAATATTTGTATAGACAAAACGATACAAAAACTGAGCTATTCTAACCAAATTTCAAATTTGTTGTCAGTTTTAAACAAATGAATGACTGAACGAATGAACTAGTGAACTAATGAACGAACACGCCGTAAAACGAACGGGTCAAATCATAAAGTATCGATTCGTTCAACAGGTAGGCATCGCGTGTCCACATGCATTATGCATTCACGCAACGTCAGAGCCACTTCATTACCCATTGAAGGCTCTTATTACAGTATTGTTATCTTCATTACACGCTTTCGTTTCGCTTTCCCTGTTACGGATAATTTGCAAGTTTTCACTTCACTTTTAATTGGGTATTTTAAACTTCGAACGTTGGTAGCATTTTTTCATTGCTATACTATACTAGATGACCCGACGCAAATGTTTTTCCCCGATATCTCCCGTTCCCGTGCGAGTTTTGCAATATCCTGTTGCAACTAAGCTTTAAGTACACTAAAATGCCAAATTTCAAGCGTCTAACTTAAGCGGTTTAGATTTTTCATACGAAAGGATTTTCCCGATAATTCCCGTTCCCTGGGAATTTCGGGAATTCCATTCTTAGTGCACCTTTACGATACCTAAGCTACGTCCCTTTCAAATTTCAAGTACCTGTGTTTAGCCGTTTAAGCTGTTTCTCCTTTTATATTATATTTATGATAAAATAATTATCATATTTATATCTTTCAGAAGTATTAAAATCGATTCGTTATTACAAAATTTTTATTATAGTGTTTTTTAGTTTATTAGGCACTTCCTTGACGTATTTTGTGACGGTGTATTTTCCTTGATATTGTTAGGATTATTAATTAAACTTTATATTTCAAATAAATCATAACTTTGTACTAGAACCAACTAAATAACCCAACTAAAATACATAATATATTTTTCCATATAACCACAGCAATATGCTTAAATCAAATTAATTTACACCAATATCTATAAAATTCAAAATTTATCACGAATTTGTTAACACAAAAAATAAATGTACACGTCTTTTGTCAATGATTTATCGTAAAGTCTTTTGTATATTTAAAACCGAGCGATGAGCGCCCGTAAAGTGACTTTATGTCTGTCTGTTCATTGCGGCCTCAATTTATGGGACGTTTTATGGGGACTTTTTTACCTACCGCCGTTTGCTTGTAAATCGTTGTCCATGGTGGTTAAAGAGACCCTTTTACGTTTTTCTCTTTGATACTTGATCTATAAAATAGCTTTATACGTGGGGTTAGCTAGGGATGAATGTAAAATCCATACTAATATTATAAATGCGAAAGTAACTCTGTCTGTCTGTCTGTCTTTCCATCACGCTATATTTGGTACACAGATGGTCTAGAGCTTGAGACAAAACATAGGCTAGTTTTTAACTAGAAAAAAAGGGCTATAAGGGGAAAGGGGGGAGGTCAAAGTTCATATGAACGTCCATACGGACAAAATCAATTAATATATTATATACCTAACCTTAAATTATATAATAATAACCTTTAATTTGATACCCCACTTGAGCATATTTGCAGACTTTATTTTTCTTCCCCACTTTAACATCAGATAACTTTTAAACGGCTCAGTCGATTTTCTTCAAACATGTCTAAGAACACTCGCCCGTAAACACCTGTAATACAAAGAAAAAATAAATTGAAATCTTTTCATTCGTTCGGGAGCTATGACGCCACAGACAGACAGACACGTCAAACTTATAACACCCCTTTTTTGCGTGGGGGGCTAAAAATCTAGTTCAATCTAACGCTATTTGATAAAAAATATCAGATTTATAAAAAATCTATTTCATAAAATAACAGGCTTTATATGAAACTGTGCAGACATTTTGACGTGTGTTTTTTTAGTTTTGCGAATGTAATACTGTTCCGGATTTTGATAAAATATTTTTTCGTTATATTTCTGAAACTTTGTTTGCGTGAAGTTTTCGGTTGCTATGATTTTAGAATTGTTTCAATCTGATCTTTTAATTATATGGTCCTGTGTATTGAAAAAGAAAAAATTATATATTTATACGCGTATATTATGCATAGTAGCGCAGGACAGCCATCATCGGAATCCATCTTGCAACGTGGGTATGTTGTGGGCAGGCCAATTAGGGAAATTCAAATTAAACGTATTGTCTTTACAACTTGAACGATTACTTCTATAACATTAAAATAATTCTACAATCGCGTAAATGATAATCACAAATATTTTGATCAACACTAATCACTTTTAAATACACAAGGATTAAGGCGATGGATAACGATTCGTCGAATACATGTCGCGCTGGCCACCGCTCTTAGAAAAGTGTGTCCTCCGAGCTTGCCGCCCCGCTACCATAGCCTCGACGCTCCGCTAGAGTGACATTGACAATCTGTCATTCTTGACAATGACATTCCGACGTGCGCCGACATGCATGTATGATACAAAATAATAACCTTCTTTTTGAATCCTCCTTTTTCCATTCCTCTATCTATTAAAAAAGCATCAAAAATAGTTTCGGTCATTTTAAAGATTTAAGCAAACATAAAGACAGAAGAAAGCTGCTTTGTTTTGTTCTATGTAATAATGTATTAAATATTAAAAGAACGCGAGTTAATAACAGTTTCAAGACTTCATTCTAATACAGACCCTTTCACAAACAAAGGTTGAACTACGAAGTAAAAATGAACGTAAAGAAAACGCTATTCTCACAGCGTAAAATATAAATAATAAGAGCTTTTGCAAGCATGTTTCTGATCGGTATGACGGAGTTATGAAGTCGAGTAGCGAGTTTTAAATATTCTCCTGACATACTGTATAACCTTTTTAACGTATCAGGTTTTAATACTAGAGTTTCTTACCTGTTCTTCTCTATAGAAAACTGCCTTCCAAACTGGTGTAATTGATTGTTATGTAATAACATGACGATTCAAAAGTGTTACTATAAGTAGCCCTTTTTTATAGTAGGAAAATCCTCATAAAACACCCATGGACCTTCGGGACAGGACCATGGGTAATGTCGGACTTCTATTGACCAAGACTCCATTCTTTCCGTTCTTCCGCAGCGAGTGGGGAAGATGTAGCTTATAAGTTGAATAAAGACATATTAATTCATAGCATTGACATTTTTCTGATACGTGTTCTGGTTTAAAAAACAAGATGATAACCAATTTTCTCTGCTCGTAAGCTCGTAATTGACCTTATCTCTTGCTATTATACATTTTATTATTATTGTTATTAATATCTTTTTATTTTACAAATTAGTATTATAGTTAAATTCCAAAGTGGTAAAACACTAACATGTATTACCTAGTCGTATAATATGTAAATGTTGTATAATATGCCTGTAACTGGATTTGCATACCAGAGTTTTTTTTTGAAATTTTTTGAAATGTTTGAATGTTTGTATGTAAAGCTGTTGGTATATCTAAATAAATAAATAAAATAAAACTTGACTCGGCTCACTTTCCAAACTACCTACATATAGTAAAATTCAATACCTCAACCAAAAATTTCCAAACTGCTCTCAAGAAGTAACATCGCCCGCCTCAAATCACTTAGACTTTAGAACATACATTGACGACTTACAATATTTCGATTTATTGTCAAAACTGATCGTAAAGTACAGACTACAGAGCATGTTTACTAACAATATATCTAGAAACTTCTAGAGAACTCGCTCGCGAATGCGCTTGGACCGTCTCCAACTCTCAAGATCATAATAATGATTTATTTATTTCCCCAAAGCAATATTTTATACAAACTGATATCGCTTCCGTTCACAATTTTAATATTCGAATGCATTTGCGACGCTATCGGTGGATCCGAGTTTGAAACGAATAGAAATTGGGTCGCTAGCTATTTGTCAAGTCAACTGCGTTTTTTAAGGTTACCCGCTAAATTACATAATCAATTCACAGTTGCAACTATTTTATGTAAAACTTGTAGGTTTTGGAACGTATATAGTTAGTACTGCGCGTTGCGAAAGGGGGGTAGACGAAAAAAAGACCAAAAGTTGCAACGACACTTTGATATAGTTGTAAGCCGTGGGGCTTGCCGTTTTTCTCTGTCTGTCTCTCTCTCTCTCTCATACTAAGCAAGTCAGTCATATTCGTTACGTCAATATGGTTCTTTCCACGAGGTTCATGGATACCTTATGAAGATTTCCCCACTATAAACTTCTATACTATATTAAAAACACATTGTAACACTTTTGAATTGTCATAGGATTAGCAAACAAGCGAATAGTCATCATAACCATTGATAGGCATGTTCGTGCAAAGCAAGAAATGGATAACATTATCAAGAGGCCGCAATAA
>JADANM010001810.1:630485-669717 GCA_026213755.1 Eurema hecabe
CAATCCTGAATATAACTTCCTCAAGTCTTTACTCTGCTCTGCGAATATTAATGTACCTCCTAATCGCGTATCCGATATCGGCTATTATCGGCAACATTCGGCAACTTTCGGCAACTGGCCGCCGACTCATTTTATCGAGATCCACAATCGCTTTGCAAGTTTTTTGTCGGCGAATTTTGAGCTTTTGCCTCGAATTTTCCGAGTTTATGGTAATTTATGATACTTCCCGAGATAAGGATAGATTGAAACGGACGGTATGACTTGCAACTGGAAAGGGTTGGGTCGAGCCTTTAAATAGGTAACAATTGTTGATAAGTTTTTCTTGATATTAGTTCGTCAGCTTATAGAAACGTTTTATTTTTTATTAAGTCCACCATCGAATACAAATGAAAGTAGGTCCCTTTAATTTAATTTAGGATTTGAAACGTTTTCTTAGTCAAAACTTGACTAAAATAACACTATTGAGCTATATTAGAATTTTATAAATTGGTGGTGTAGCCCCATTCTTTATTGCATCATCTGCCTCCACGTTCAACTTTCAAAGCGTCCTAGTACGTGGTAATTTATTATCAAAATAGATCGCATTAAAATAAATCATAATAAGAGCATGTATGTCTATAAGTAAACCCCTCAATTCCTCTTCATAAGCGCATAAAATCTTCAACTACCCGCACGATTCCGGCACCAGCTCGAATGCTAATGAAATCGCCGACGCATCACTCTCACGCTAAATTTAATTAATCTGCTAGTTTCATTCGTTCGATGTTAGCTCTAATGAGATTCGTGTTCAAACCCCGGCTTACTGCGGTTAAAATGTTCTATATTTTTTGTGGAGCGGTTTAGCGGTAATAGTTTTAGTCCAAAATAGTTGAGCTCGCTGTTCGCGTAGAATGCTCTGATAATAAATACCTAGCGTTTGCGAGGACGTGTTTTAATATTTTGAAGGCAAATTTCAGCTCAATTTCTTGATGCTTCCGATGGTAATTTTGGCAAATGGCTTTGTTGTGATTGCTATTAAAGTATCGTTAGATAAATTAATTTCTTATCCGAATAAACGCGTTTCAACAAACAAACTTTTGAGATTTATATATTACTACAGATTTTTTTATTTATCTGCTAAGCGACCGTTACTGTTGAAAAGAATTTACGACAAATTTTTTAAGGCTTTTCAGCTTTGAATCATCGATGCATGATACTAATTTAACAGGCTATATCCTTTAATTCAAGAAAGCTACATACTAAAAATTACCGCTTCTACAAATAAAAACCAAATGACCCATTCACGATGCAGCCATCTTACTTAGAAACCTTTCCAACTAAAGGCCCATAAGGACGTTTCAAATGTAGGTAATAAGAAAGATCGACCAAAATAACAATTACTCAACGCTTCCACACCAAAGTCCGTTATCGCATTTTGGCGGGAATGGCCGCCATTTGTTAACTCATACAATACGTCTCCGAATAGTGCCAAAGATCGCTCTATTTAGCCCGCATCTTTATTTAGGAATAAAATATATACTTCACGTGCGGCGTCTGCGTGGGTTATTATTAAAATTCATATAACGTGCAGAATAATTGGTCCTTCGAGCCGGATGGTGCTCATATTTTTTTTTATTTATATGAAAAACTTATTTCTTCAATGTAATAATAATGTTTATTAGCAAGATGTGTTTGAAAGTGTCGCTAACAATTTGTTGGATTTTTTTGTATAATATTTTAATACCCTTTCGTCAAAAATACTCTCCCTTCTCTCATTTAAAGTTTAGGCTTTTAGCTTTGCGACTGTTCGCATAGTATACGTTGAGATATGAACGAAATAGCTGATTATTTCTTAATAAGATCTAAAGCACCCATATGGAATTCAAATTATCCAATGAAACATTACTTCTGATGCACTTATTAGCTTAGCTATTATATTAGACTTTTTTGGAAACTATATTTGGCATAGAACTTATTCCACATTCAGGTATCTCAATTAACGTGTATCAATCTGAAAGCCAAGCCGTATACTCCACAAGCCTGTATGGAACATAGAATGAGCTACGTTGACGCTTAAAAGATTTTAATCGGAGCGTCCCAATCGAGTAACGGCAAGCTCCAGCCGATAGACGATACAGTACCTCTATTGAGTTAGCAGCCAGCGGCATGTGAAGGATTCAATTAAATCGCGACTCCATTTTGTTTTGCAAACTCGTTTTCCAGCTCATAATAGTATGCTTCGGTATTGTTGGGTTATACGCTAATTGTAAGCGGAATCGTAGTTTTAGTTTTAGCTTGTTTGTGTGTGATTGTAATATGTAGAACTAAACTTCATATAATGTAAATCAATAAATGAGTAGTTATATGATCATTCATTTGAATATAATTTATAAGAAGCTCCGTAGGTACGTTTATATTTGAAATATCTTGAATCCTGATAGAACTTTATTCTATACTAGCTGTGTCCCGCGGTTTAACCCGCGTAGTTCCCGTTCCCGGTATGTAAGCTATTCTATCTTTTAAGTTGGTTCAAACTACACACATTTTGAAAATTTAATTTAAAATTGGTTCAGTAGTTTAGGAGACAATCGCAGACACACAACTTGACACTTAAGAAAAACGTGTTCCAAAGTAAATATATTCAGTAATATTATTAAAAATTTGAACGTTCTAAACTAAAGTGATCTTATTAATATTTGTAAAGCGTAGGTTGTTAGAATTAATGACAGAAATTAGGACGTAAGCCGTGTGCTCTAAAAGTTTAGTAATACTCATGCTGTGGTTATTAAAATATTACTAGAGGGGTTGGCCCTAATTAGAGAATATTTGTGGATAAGTGGCTTCATTTTAAAGTGAACTAGAAAAGTATTTCAATTTAATTTATTCGTTATCTGTGTGTATAAAACAAGCTCTGCTTAGCGTAGGACTAAATGGCGCTGTGTTAAAATACGCCTTTTTATAGAGCCTCATAGGATACCCAATAGGTTATGTCGGACTTCTACCGACAAAACCCCCCACTGTTTACCGTTCTGTTGAGGCGGGTAGGGATCCCGGGTATCTTCGCAGACTCTTCTGCGAGTGTTAAAATAGGCCTGTTATAGGTATTGTAATAATTATATAAGTACTCTGAGTGTATAGTTTTGTTTAATTGTAACTATTTAGAACTCCATAGCGTAATACTCCGCTTAGCGTAAATATTTTCATAGTAATGACTTTGGTAGTCGTGGAAGTCGGGTTCGTGTTTTGTAACAATAGATATCTTAGTAATTATCTTGATGATCACAATATACACTCTAATATTATAAAGAAGTAAAGTTTGTGTGCTTGTTAAATTGTAAGGGGTAATCTCGGGATCTAATGAACCGATTTTAAAAATTCTTTCACCGATAGAAAGCCACATTATTGCTGAGTGTCATAGGCTATATGAAAAAACAGAAAAGGATATTAACATTATGCCCAACGATATATATTTAAGCCATACTCGTACTTTACGAATACGTTATAAATTATAATATGAGGTCCAGATATTTTGCGTGATATGATTTCGGGTTTTAGTTCTATAAACTTGTATTATATCTACAGTATGTTGATGTGTGTGTTTGTTGTTGCAGGTGAGCGCGGGGGCGAGCGGCGGCGGTGCGCGGGCGCGGTGTCGCGCGGCATGCGGCCCCGCCCGCTGCTGCTGCTGCTGCTGCTGGCGCTGCTGCGCGCGCACGGCCTGCTCGCCACGTCTGGAGGTAAGTGCCGCTCCAATAGAGTCGAAGTCAACGTCAAAGTCAAAGTCAAAGTCAAAGTCAAAGTTAAAGTCAAAGTCAATTTTTATTCAACTAGGCTAAATAAAGTGTGTTACTTTGTGATTGTGTTTTGTAATACTATGACAATGGATAGACATATTCCTACCTATATTATAGACGCTAATTTACGAGCATATACAACCGTTGGTAAGTTTGTTGTTCTCACACAAAAACTACTTAATATACTGACTTGACTAAAACTTTGCTAAGGCACAAGATAATTTAGATTTTAGATCCCACATTAAAGGATGCGGCTGCTAATAATCTGGAATCTAAAACAACGAAAAACAGTCATACTAACGAGCTCCAAAGCCGTGATTTGAAGCACATACAAAATAAATATGAAGCATCGGATCGTTCATAGCGTGTTTGAACGTGACAGGTAAACAGTGGACGGGATTCGAATAGAACGTCTACAAACAATGCGTTGACAATCTAACGTTACTAACGCAATCAATATTTGGGAGTTTTCGAACGTTGTTTGTTGAGAGACTGTTTGATTTTTGCTTTACTGCTTTTGTATTAAATTTACTAGTATATCCATATTCTATTAATGTTTAAAGTGTGAAAGAAGGGATGCTACACGAAAAACTGTGCAAAGTTCTATCGTTTCTCTTACCATCAGGAGGGCGTCCAGCTCGTCTCACCACTTCATGGAATAAAAAAAAAACTACTATACCATAGAGGTTATTAAAAAAACGAAAGTTTTTCAGGCAATTTTAAAACGTTTGGATATTGTTAGTGGCAAATTGTTAATTCCTCTTAATTGCATTAAATTAAAGTTGTAATTATAAGTGCATGTAAAATGACATGCAATTAAAACGTCAAACGAACTTTTTTTTAATTTATCTTCGTCGATTATGAACCAGAGTTTTACGAAGTGTAATTCCTTTATCCAGCGTATGCAAATGTTGTTTATTAAGAATAGCTAAAAAATATCAATATTTCGCTACCTCAGCGCCACCTCGCAGTGTTCAACTTTATATTTGACTTACTTTGACTTGAATTTCACTCGAATTTGACTTCGACGTGAACGTCTTTTAGCACAAAACGAAACACGCAGTAGAACAGTGACATACAAATATAAGCTGACATCCATAAATTGATATGTTTATCACTCAATTATCGTTTTCACACAATAATTTCATCACTGTCATCGGAAACGCTACAGCGAGGCGATTCAATCAATTTAATATTTTAAAAATTTAAGCCTGTCAATGGACAACATATTACAGTTAATAAATTGTTTCGTGCGTTCCGTTTCAATTATCTGGAGATATGAAAATTTTAATGTAAACGTTGTATAAGTGCTTGTCAATGAAACATTATATCAATTAGTGTAATAATACACTTCGAGATATTAATATAAAATAACTAATACAAGATTCTTAGTAAGAGTAAATTAGTTTTGTATAAAAACGTAAACTAGAACATATATACAGAGAAGCTAGTGATAGAGGCAAATGGGGTCGTCGTAAAATAAATCAATAGAAAATTTATTTTCATTCCCTATAACTCTTGTAGGAAATGACAATGAAAATAAACTTTATTGAACGTTACGTTCAGTCAACGTCAAGTTTTTTCGTCAAAATCATTATTCAAGTCAAAGTTGAAGTTGACACATTATAACGACATTTTTAAGCAAGAATCTGCTATTCATCGATCATCGTGTACATTAAAATCGTGTACCGCAATAAATTTGTCCACAAACAACATCATCCGCTCGGAAAACGCAAAAACAACGTTTTCCTCATTTTCTAATACAAAATATATCAACTCTCAAGTGCCTTTCCTGGGGACACATTGCCGTTGTCCTTTGAACATCTTTTTATGATTTCAACGTTACTGTATCAAAGGGGGACAAAAAATATTATGTTTCTATGTATCTTAACCGCATTAGTGACACAAAAGACTTGTTTTTACGACGGATTTCTGTCTATGGTTCGTGTCGCGTTTAGGATTTGTTTATTCGTTTCCGAGCAGATTATGATTTTCATTTTGTTTAGTATTTTTAGTAATTTTACTAAACTTAAGTTCCGTTTTAGTCATTACGTGTCTGAAAACATTTCCCGCTAATTCTTTGATGGCATTTGATATATGACGTCACAATCTAAGAAAAAAAGCATAGAGTTCAAATTCTATTTTGTTTGTAGCACAGACTACAGACTATAACAAGGCTTAATATTAACTTTTCTTTGATAAATCCTTACCTCTACCCAAGTATATTATATCTGAAAATCAAGGCTGTTGTTCGAAAACTTTGTAATCCCATCAAGGAGTACATTTTCTTGTTTATCGTTAATGGAATGGAAAAGTAACTCCGTCTTAACTTATTTCCATCCGTAGAGTAAAGAGCATGAAATTTCGTGTTTAGTTTGCTTTCAACTAAAATATAATATCTATAGTTCATCAACAACATATTTTTAAATCATATTAAAAGTTATTATCATACTTATTGTAGTATTAAATTAGTTTATTTAGAAAATTTAAATAACGAGAAAACAAAAGATTATATGCACTCACTACAGTGGATTAAAACACAATTTTATACTCAATCAATTTAAAATAATTGCGTCTGTAAGTCTACTCAAGGGGCAGATTGTTCAAATTGAAAAGTTGGCGGCAAAACTCCGAAACATTATTAAAAAGTTTAACCAACTTCAGGGGACAATGGGGTCGCATTAACTGATCTCGATCTAAAGCAAATTGTGCTTGACTATTTTTCTGCGCTGATGAGTACGGCTAGCGTAAAGTTGACTGCAAAAGTAAATTAACACGTTAAAAATTACATTTTGGCTTAAGAATAATAAGAATAATAATAATTTGCAAATAAGCGTTGATGGCAAGACCTTAAAATGCTCAAAGAGTGTTCAAAATTCATAAAACAACAATTTAACTAATGACATATTTTACTGGTGAACTTTTTTGTGATATGTATGTGGCGATATAGCTTTCTGTTCGACTGTTTAATATTTTGTTTTTGATGCATAGTAATAGTGCATATTTATTATTAATTATTGAATAAATTTAATTGAAATATGTTTACGTCTTCTATATTTTATATAAGTTGTAAACCTATGATAAAGTTTGAGCACTTACACCTTCTAGCCACTGAATATATTTTCTATCAAGAATTCTATCGATAAAAAAGATATAAAAAGGTTTCTTTGTATGAATTGTCAGTCTAATCTAACTGCATACGAAATAAGTAGCAAAATTCCAACATCCATCCTTTTATACATTCACACATCATTAATAACACTCGTACGTGTAATGTTAAAGTAAGAATTTTTTCTATAATATAAAGATAAAATAAGTAGAAGTAACAATGCCCAAATATAATGAGACTAAGAATTACGTGTTACAAGAGCGGGGGCGGTACTGCCGATCTTTGAAAGAGTTTGGATTAAACTTTCGGTGACTTCCCGCCGATTTCTCATTCCACGACAACTTTCCATTCGGGCCCAACGTCCCCTTGCCTTTATCATGGCGTAATTCCAAAATTAAATGGAATCATTTGAATTCATAACTTTGGAGTCAATCTGTGGATTGGGTCTCCAATTACTTTGAGTATATTATGTTTACTAGCCTCGTTCATCGGTTTTACCCGCTCCGTTTACGTTTTCGTGATCACACCGGGTTTAAAAGTATTCTATGTGCTAATTTAGAATTTAATGTACTTTTAGCTGTGTTAGGTTTAACCCCTGGTAAGACTATGGGAATGAAAGCAAAGCTTTAACGGAAGTAGGTCTCTTTCGCAGGAGACCGACTGGGTGGATACCCCCACAGTGCCAGACATTCTACCGCCTGAACCGTGATGTGCAAATGCCACTGTGCTTCGATCTAAAGGGCACTGTAGCCATCGATATTACTGGGCTAATGAGTCTCAAGATCTTGTGACTCTTATGAGTTTGGTTTTAGAGCAAAGTTCCGGACTGCATTACATTGAAGATGTCCAGCTCGTATCACTACTTAATAGTATAAAAAAAGTTTGTAAAATGTTTTATGCGAGTAAAATCATAGGACACAAAAAGTGTTATTGTATACACAAAAACTTGTTACAACATCCATAGCTAGTTTCTATGTCCACTTAGATTTTAATCCTAAAACAAACAAGTCCGCTAAAATTGAATTTTAACAAGATCCCGGTGTTCAAACTTTGTATAGTAATTAATTTTACGTTATTGTAAATTTTATACTCTTTCGCCTCCAGTTTTTATACAAGCGGTTATTTTTATACTCGGTTTAGAATAAAAATATTAATAGAATACGTTAAATGAGAATGGAGATAGTCATTTTAAAATGTGTTTGTTCTTTGTTAGGCGAGCGGTGTTGATTAATAATATTTCTGCTAAGAATCTAGAGTACGTTATCCCCTTAGTTTTAGCCTTTGTGAGGAACGACTTAAAATATAGCCTTGGGACTTGGAAAAACGCTATAGCTTATGCCAGACTTCTACAATTTAAGCCATTTAAGCTATCTTACCGCATCCATAGGGGCCATGGTCATCGTCTTGCAGATCTTTTTGTAAGTAGCTTATCAAAAATAGTCGCTTTCCATCATCTAAACCTTATACACAAATAAACACATCTTAAGGATAAGTTATAAATCGTATTTGATCACGATCATCAGTATTAAATTACAGGCTTGGAATTTAAAAGGTGTGTTAAATCATGAGTGGGAATGGTAATAACCATCGGAAACGCCCCAACCTGCTACAACAGAAAAAAACCGGTAATAAACATCCTTGTTTGTTTTCATTCAATTTAAAACAAACAATGCGTAAAACAAACACCAATTCAAGTTTCAAATAGAAAATACATTTGTTCTTCAAAATATATTTATTCTAACTCGCTAGAGATTAGAATAAAAGCAAAATTTGTTTTCGAAAATAATTCTAATGCAAACACGTTAAATATTTAACATTTTGAACACGGGTGGGCATTACGGATAATTATCAGCTAATACGGAGCTCTCTAAGGACTAATTAAAGCGAGAAAATTAATAAATATATTATTCCCCCAACTTTACCTTAGATATGTTTCGATTGCCTGCAAGTAAGCAAGTATTAAGAGAAACGTACAAGAATTAATACTGATCGTGATGATTATGATTAGGTGAAATAATATGTTAGTTAATCATATTTAAGAAGTATACCTATATGAGTTTATAATACTACAAGCTGTGTCCCGCGGTTTTACCCGCGAAATTCCTGTTCCCGGGGCAATACCGGGATGTAAGCTATCCTTTCTTTTATGTTGGATCAAACTGCACATGATGTACAAATTTTATTATAATCGGTTTAGTGGTTTAGGAGTCCATTGAGGACAAACATTGTGACATGAGATTTATATATATTAAGAAGATGATTCATAACTGTTACTATATGTAGCCTAGTTGAATAAAGATATTATTGGATTACATTTAGACTTTGACTTTTGGCTTTCACTTTGACTTGATTTTGAACCTGTACTTAAATTATAGTACTTCTTTATTCTACAAAAAGGTATAATCTACATACAAGTTAAATTTCATACCAACATCCATCAAACAATAACGAAACATGTTCTTACAAAATTCGCATTAATAATATTCAAAATGTATCAAGAGCTAACAAATAAAATGTAAAAGGTTTATTAAAAATTTGACGGTCGCAAACGTGAAGAATTAATTTCGGTGCAGAGCTGGCGAGCCTCCAAGTGTCTTACTTGAACTTAAGTATCGGCCTTATTGACTGAAATTACTTACGATACAACTTGTAGCTCGATCGAATGAAAGGGAAATATTTTCTTCTCGAGAATTCATTTTGAAGGAATTAGGGTTTAAGGTGTGTTTTTATTGACCCATCTTTGCTTTGGTAATTTGTTATTACTTAGTTATAGCTTATAAAAAAATGATTTTCGTGACAGGCAACTAAGAAAAAGAATAATTAATAAGGAAATAAAGATTTGACGAAAGGGAATAAAAGAAATTAGACTAATACGAAAATCTCACTAGCCTAGTTTTCTCCTTAGAGAAGCGTAAAGTTGTTTTTTTTATTTATTTGAAATGAACGAAGCATATACTATTGTTATGGGTTTTTCTGATGACTATTTTATTATTTCATGGTGACGACTACTTTTTCATGACGCTACGTAATAGTTGTTCATGACATTTTATGTTGGGGCTCTGATACAAAAAAAAGTTTTTGGTCCATATAAAAAACAGCTACTCAATATTTATATTGCTAATCTATTTATAAATAGATTAGCAAAAAACAAAATTCCGTACAATTGATATATACATAAAGGTACAGAACCTTTCCTGCACTGATCCGACACACGCTTGACCACTTTTATTATTTTATTCGTCATTCTATCCATTATAACAGTACAAATAAAATAGCCATAGTAACGTGCATAACATATCAATATACAACAAAAGATATCTCACATTTGCACTCATGTAGGAGTCATTCATCTTCGAGACATGCCCCTGCATAATGTATTATAATAAGCCGATCATTCTGCCATCATTAATTATGTGTGGCCGGCTTATATCCAGCTGAAACTATTATTTAGATATGTACTATAGTTAGGGAGATTACAATTCGCAATATTTTTATTAATGTGTAATTAGTCAAATTTACAGACTCTACACATAAATTCTATTTTAAAATGATTGTAACTCGTAACTAACTATATATAAATTATCAAAATAAAAGAACTGTTTAGAAAAGAAAAGTAAAAGTTTGGAAAGAATGGATAATAAGAGAATAATTTTTTTTATATAAGAGGGGGCAAACGAACTGGCGCGTCACCGGACGGAAAGTGATCAGCGCCGCCCATGAGCACTCGCGATGTCACGAGTGTGTTGCCGGCCTTCAATCAATTCACGGGATTTGTAAAAACTCGCCCAAAGATTCTGACATCTTAAATATGTATTTTGTTTTATAAAATACACAAAACAACTGCTTAAGTATGACTGAATACGTTGCTTAAAATCCATACTAATATTATAAATGTGAAAGTGTGTTTGTTTGTTTGTCCTTTCTTCACGCCGTAGCTAAGCAATCAATCAAACTGATTTTTCGCATACAGTTAGTTGAAAAGATGGAGAGCAACATAGGCTTTTTAACTGGAAAAATGGGTTATTAGGAGGGTAGGGGGGGTCAAAGTTTATATGAAAGTCCACGCGGACGGAATCGCAGGCAACAGCTAGTTGAATATAAGTGACAATATATGTATTATGTACGGCTTATTACATCAGAGAGTACTCATACTTCGATTCTGTTCGAATATCGTAGTTAGAAGGTTAAGTAGCACACTATACTTACGTAATAATCACACGATTATGTATAGTGCGCGTCATTTATGTTTAGCGCTGGACGAGAATAGCTGCGCATCGGTAGAATCGCGCTCGTAATTGACGTATTGGTGCGAGAAAGACAACACGACTGGGACAACCAATCAACGCTCGCGCACCCGACGATCACGCGCCCCGCGCGCCGCGCCGTTACCTCGATACCTTATTTTTGACTTCTACGCAAATTTCGTTCAGCACTAAAGATTCGTGACGCGTACTATACCTAATAACTTAGTGAACTACAAAATGGACGTCCAACGGTTCCGAGCTCTCAAATCCGAAGCATCCACTCCGCTGTCTTTTCCAATTATCTCTCACTCAGTTTCGAGATTAAACATTTACTAAGACTGGATCGTTTTTAATATCTATTAGTCCATCGCTGTTCTGTCTCGGGCGAAACAAAGAAAGTTATTAATGCCGAGCCATTGTCTTGCGTGTGAAACATCGCCAGATTAACCGGACCCCCCCGTCCTTAGAGCGAGTTCTGTGAGCCCAAAGAGCGAGGGGTCGCCCGCTCTGGCCGGTCACTAAAATACCTCCTTTTGTCCGTCTTGAGGGTTATTCTTCGTTACAGTTTGTTTTCAAGGAATCTCGCATTGTTAGATAAATTGATCGACTTCAAGTTAATTACGTGGAGAACAATGATCTATCAATGATACTGTGAATTCAATTGAGCTCCGTATTCGGGATCTACTGGTTTTCAAGTGATCTAGAAATTTCTGAAAATAAACTGGCTTAAAATAGATTATAATTACTAACGAAGCAAAAATATATAGCTGAACACTTAAGAGTCGAAAATATTTACAAAATAATATATCTTGACTTAGTAAAATAACGGAACGCATAGATATAGTAATACCTATAGGGGATCAGAATAATTTTCTTTACGTAACTATGATGATATAGAATTTAAATGTAAATACGCTTCTTCATCGTTATTCTAAAACAGCGTGCTTTAATAATATGCGTTGAAATTTCTTAAAAATAATTCTAAGATTAATATAACTAATTTATTAGGACATTTGTCACGTATCACAAATATTAAAAAAAATATATTATATTCTACTGGAAAACTAAATATTATAGTGAATAGATTTTCCCAACCGTCTTAAATCTTATGTATGACAACACTAGAATGATTGGAGAACATTCTATAAAAGCCATATGTTTCAAGCCTTTTGTAAGGAACGAACCTTCGATTTAATTATCGTGTAGCCTGTAGACAGTTTAAAAGCTCAGAATGCAATATCGTGACGAAAATTCGGTTCTCGGCATTTTGAAATTGACATAAATATTTCAAGTTATCAAAGTGTACGAAGATGTTTAATAAAACGACGGTATTGACGAGAGAGCGCTGTCTTAAGAGTTTTGTGTATAGGCTATTTCTTGTTCGAATTTGAGGTTATAATTTAAGCTCTGAAATCTGAAAGTAATTGAAAGTTGTATTGTGTGTACGAGTATATTAAAATACATTTTTTGAACATAAATTTGACGTTTAAAATAAAAATAAAAAGAATTGAAAAAAACAATGCATAAATATGTTGAAATCACTATTAAAATTATAATTATGATAAAAGGATCTTGTTATTTGATATTTGTTTAAATTTCCTTGAATATACTTCAATGGCTGTCACGTCAAATAAAGAAATTTTGTACCAAATATTACTTTATGTATTAAATATCCTTAATAAATGGTGTTTTATTATTCATTTTAAATAAATATATCGGAGGAAAAATACCTTCAAGTACCTATATATAACCCCTGGATCGCCATCGAAATAACTAAAAGGGACGCTAAAATAAACACAAAAAACAAATGGTGGCCATTTACAAAATACTCCAAGGCATCGTAGATACATGAATAAGTAACAAGACGGGATCCCTCCACAATGCCCTGTCTAAAGATAAACCGTTTAGTTCAACGGATTCGCTCCGATTTTTACACACTACCTTCACTTAAAATCACCGAAATCTGCGGCTTATTTTGACTGAAGAAAAAAACGTCTTTGTAGCACCTAATTTGGTTCTTGAGGCGTTTGCGAAACGGGATAATACTAGATAAAGCATTTTTGTTTTATGCTGTTTTTAGGGGTTAGGTTAGTCAACAGAAATTATAGGTGTTATAAAATGTGGGAAACTATTTTGGTTCAATTTCCTTATTAATTTGATTATTCTGAAATATATTAAAATTACTACTTACTTTATATAATTTGTCAAAAAAACTTTAAAAGCGTGATGCAGAAACTACATGAGCTCCACCAGAGAGTTAACCACATGAATTCTATTCTAAAAGGGTACAGCGATTTTCGAGATTTTAATGTAAAATGAGAACGATAAACATCTGCATAAGCTCGCATTTATATAAATAATACAAGAATAGACATCCTATATAGTATATATACAATGACGAAAAAAATCTACCAGCGCGATGCAGAAACCTCATGTGTTTATACACATTAATTTAGTTCCAAATAAGTCTCCCAGACGCGATAATCTTCCACAATACATGTAATTAAGTGCCGGACAAGCGAAGGGAATTCGACGCTATATAGAGAAAGCTTTTGTCTTCCAACAATGGGGAACATTTGTCTGCTAATTCTACATGAGATACCTATTTTTAGTTAATCTCTTCTATTGAATTATCTTTATTAATATGGAGCTGACGATTTTTGAAATTTGGTAGGGATTTTTGGGTTGGTATATTTTGGGCTTTTAGCCCCGTAGTTTTCAGGTGGTAACCTCTGCCAATAAACAATATAGCAACATACGGGTACCGCTAGCTAGCTTTTAAATCTATTTGTATAATATATCGTATGTGCTTCAAACTGTTATAGTATAAGAAGGGAGGCTGTTGGACATTACGGGTTATAGTACAATATAATATTAGTATGCGAGTGTGTGCCCCTAATTCTTTGAGGACTATCGAAAACGGTTGAAATGTTTCTCAGTATAGATATAGTTAAATTGGCTATTGTCTTATGGTTTACCGATTACCTCAGTCCATGAACGTTGCAAAGTCAAGTTTTAAACTTAAAAATTAAATAGACCACTGGGGTAATCAAGTGTACTACACTACACAACTATAGTCAACTAACTAGAGCAGTAAATTTCGTATCTAATAAACAGGATAGTCGGTAAATTATGAAGCGACGCAGATAAACTCGTGGAGGCGTTCATATTGGGAGCGATACACAATGCACTGGCTAAGATGAAGTATTCGGTGCGAGGTGTCAACTATTTCATTGGAATGCTCTGTTGTTTGCTTAATTAATGGCGTATGAAGTGTTGGATGAAGTGGTTCAACTAGGGACTGGTTGAAGAGGAGTTAACTTATAACTAATACATGTATATACGTTCAGGCTCAAGTAAAAAGCGCTTATTTGTAAAAAAAGTACCGACCAATGAATCAATCACCTCCGTCCGTGCGCTGGTGGACGAAGGCGTCACTCAGGATGCTCCTGTTTCCATTTTATGATACCCTGTAACTATGAATAAAAATATGATTAACTTTAACTTTACTTTTACTTTTACTTTTTAATCCACAACACGTTGGATCGTGTAACGTTGACGTTTCTTATATTTATAATGTACGATTATTAATTCCAATTATGTAAAATGGAAAGGTCAACTGTCACTGCTACACAAATAATTTAAGTTTATATGAAGGCAATTTGATATTTAATAATATATTTAATTGTAAAAACTTAATCACATTAATATTTGTTTGAGGCTGAAATCCTGCAACATCGGAAATGTGATTTTACAGACTGGAAATTATAATCTTACTGCTCCTTTTATAATAATTGAAAGAACTTTAAGAAGCGCATAACAGAGTGCCCAAGGATGCCACTCTTACCTTGTAAGGTCCGTGATAAGGTCACTCTTGAGGGCGTCCGGGAGGGCGTTTTATGTCCTTTGATTTCCTTGTCTTGTTATCGGATTAACAGGACTCTTTGTTTGATCAGTACTCCGTAATGTTAGTAAGTATTATACCGTTCTTTTATGAGCTTTCTTCTATATATATTCTAGGCCCTAACAATATAGGGTTTTTTTGTTATGATCATGTCAGTATAGAAATCAAAGTTATACTTATGTTATATGTTGTACAAATTAAAATAATTATTTATTAGCTCTATTATTAATTAGCTCGGGAAGAAATTTCAGAATCGATATGTGACCCTAGTAGAAGCTTTTTTTAGCAAAAAAGGTATCTAACATATACATAACAATATAAAAAATAATAATTCCTTAGATGTCTTAAAATAAATTATAATAAACATTAATTAAAAACATTTTGCAAATTCAAGATGATAAGCAAAAAATACATTATTCAATACAAAACTGTATCGTAAATATTTTTCTAAGACGTTAAGAAACTAGTAATGTTTGATATTTATCGAGGTACTAAATTACATTGTACTAAAGCCCTTTTAGTTTTTTTATCGAAATACGAAATAATTGTGATTTAAATCGGAAAAAACAAATTTATTTTCAGTGTCGAAAATAAATATGTTTTTTCCGATTTACGTCCGCAATTGGCGACCGTAACGTAATTATCACTACTTAATTATATTAACAGGCTAACGGCGTTACCCCCGTAATAATAATATACGGCGTACATCCGGTAATCGTTTGCGATTACGAGTATCGTTTGGAGCGTCCGTGTTTACGGAAAATAAGGACTATATTCAGTTACTATACATTACTAATGAGTTTTTCATAGCAATATAAAGCCATATTAAATGTGTACTAAAGTAAAAAGACTTACCTATTGTTCATTAATATCTCAATCCGTATAATTTTAAAGGCATACTGGTTCCAAATAAAATAGTCACTTTAGTGGAGAAATAAAAATTTCAAAGGTACTCGTCGGTAAATCATTCGGGTACCGTGGCTTCGAAAGTTTTCAGAATAGGAAATGAGTTGTTGGAAGTCCCGCTCCTGTAATAAATGAAGCCTTAAATTTGATACACGCCGTGAAATTTTAATGTTTCACGTTTTAAACCAAAGGCGTATTGTTTGAAAAGTTTGGGACCCAATGCGTGGCCCTGGTAGACCACATAAGACGGGATAGGTAAGGTTTTATCCACAGATGACAGATAATGCAAATTATATGAGTTTAAGTAAGTCTGTAAATATTTTAAATGTCAAACAAATCGAGCTAAGACAAGCATAAAACATCTTTGTTGTATAGAAGACCCCTAAAATATTGATTATATACTATTTTTCGGAATTTGTTGAAGCAGCAGTAAATTTTAAGCAAACTTATGCTCGGTACTTAGAATATATACAATAACCGATTACGTCTGCTCATAGATGAAGGTAGGAAAGAAGGTATTTCTTTAAGAGAGGAGATTACAAGAAGTACGGATAAAGAAGAAGTAATGAAATTGTTTAGCGAACGGCCACGCTACCACTAACAACACCAATCGAATTGACAGACGAGATGGTATTACTGGTTTGACAGTGTAGTGCAAAATAATAGTTTCTTCCAATTATTTCATCACATAAGTCTCAATGAATCCTTACAAGAGCTTTAAAGACTGACCTTACCTGCCAAAAAGGCAACAGAAATTTGTTAAAACGAGGACAAAAAACGGTCGATCGTTAAAAATTGGCAAAAGACCAGCCCGATTTTAATTTAAAACTGAATTACCACGTTGAGACTTTGTTAAGGAAATGGAAAGCAGACGTGATTGTTTTTATGATTGCGCAAAAAATAGTCTACGGTTTCATTATTTAGGGAAATATTCATTGGTCCGTAACAGGGGGCTTAAAATATTTGCGATGCTGATTTCCATATTGTTAAATCAAGATCTGTTTGATATTGTTTTTTTAGCAGACTACTTAGATTGATAAAGACAAAGGAGTTCATTATGTGTATTTTGTTGCTGTTATATTGGTTTATTCTATTAATTGTTTAAATGTTTTATGAATGATAATTATCATGAATGTTAAAGGAAGGAATATGTGCCATTAAATTAATATTTTAAAGCATATTCCAATTTGTTCTATATGTTATGTCATATGATAAGCGTTTCGCAATCACATTGCAAAATCAGTTTCCTTATAAATGTGATCTTTGAGGAAATATGTGCTAAAACGGCTGGTACTATAAGGATAAAATTTGGTATGTAGACAGTTGATACCCTGGATTAGCACATAGGATGCTTTATATCCTGATATTGCCCCGGGAACGGGAACTACGCGGGTAAACCGTGGGGAATGGCTAGTACTGTAATAAAAGGCTTTGTTTAAACGACTGTTTCGAATTTTTAGAGCACCTATAATTAAATGGACAATTGCTTAATTACGGGTGCGAAATTGTAAGATTTAATCATCAATTGTTGTCCTAATTCTTGCTCATTATAATTTTTTTTTAAAAACATTTATAAATAAATAAAAAAAAATAAATATAGACAGATTTATCTTTTCCAATAATAACGTACATAGTTGTTTCAGTCGTTGTCAACCTAAACCTTTATGTATGTCATGTAAAATTGTATTAAAATACCATCGGCGCGGCGCTCAATCATCGTGCTGTCAACTTGACGTTAACTCCTGACAAATCCTATGATTTCTGTCGCAGTAACCCGATTCGGTGGGGATTAAACAATCGAACCCCCGCCCGGGGGATAATGGGAAAATTTTTAATTATGATATAGCATTAGTTTGCTAATTTAAATGTTATGGAATTGGATTTGTTTTGAAGTTGAAATTCTATACGACTTTCTTTTATAGACCAGACAAGTGTCTAGTCTATAAAGTACAGATGAGTTAAGAATTTGCTTTGAATTAGAAATATGTAAAAACAAGGTTTTAAACAAAATGTTGACTATATATATAAACGATAATTTTATTGTTTCAGGTATGCCACATAACATACAGTTTTCGAAAATTTCTTCCAGGACCGGTAGGTGGATTATATTCAATAAGTTATGATTATAGAATATATGGAATACTTAAATGCAAATTAAAATTGGATACGTATCAAGAAAATAAATTTTGATACTCCCAAAGTTGACTAAATAAATAATTAATACATTTACACATTCATAATATAAAAAATATCTTTTCACAAAAATATAACATCAGTTGAATTGGTAAACCAGTATTTTAAAATATTATTTTGTTTTCTTTTAACGAGTCTTGTTTAGAATCATATTCATGGTATGAGATGATTTGTAATTTTGAGTACACTATTTTTTTGTCGACTACATTTGTTTTGCATTAAATGCACGTGTGTAAGAATTCGATATAGGAAAGGAACCCCGTTGCGCATAGGAGAAAACAGTACAACTATCTCAATAATAGTCTGTCTTCAATCTCTTGAGCAAACTAAATCATTGGTACGGTTGATAAATTTAAGAAAACAGTAACGGTAACAAAACAAAAACACGATGAATAAACATTTGACTTGATAGACGAGTTGGATAAACACAGCGCGCTCGGGGCAGGATTGCTCCTAATAAAAGGTACATGGCATTCGGGATGCTGTGTTAGTGAAAATTGGGTTGCCAAGTGTAAGCAGACATGGGTCTTCGCGTTCTCTTAATAATATTAAGTATTGACGTGAGTTTTCTTTTAGATGTGACTATCTTTTTAGATGCGATAACAGTCGTTGTACTTAATGTATTGTTTTTTAATATCATGACGATTTAAGAAATACTATATAGTTGTATAATATTTTTTATACTTTATAAAAAAAATATATTATAAAATTTAAGTGTAAGCCTTATTCTTGAAAGTAATTTCTTCAATGCAATTCGTAATATTTGAATTAATATATGTATTTTAATACATAGACATATTTTTGTTTAACTTAACCTTACATTACATTACAATAAAATCTAAATCTACGTGAATGGTATGCATATTTAATAATGAATCAATTATCTCACCTACCAAAAACATTCTACACAATCACCAAAACATAGCTGTCCTATTCGCACCTTCCCAAAAACCCAACATAAGAAAGAGACAGAAACGCATCATCATAATTTCATCGGATAGCAGCTGGAAATTGAAAGATGGAATAAAAAATAAAAAAGTTAGCGGCAAGATCAAAGAGTGCTTCACCTTCTGATTCTGCTTAGCTTGCTGTGTGTTTTGCGACGTACTTGATTTCTTCAAAGGCAGGTAGCTATTATAAAGAGGAGTGCATCAAACGTTACAACGGTTCTAAGGTGTAATAGGGATTCAGTTTCATTGATTTCAGTTGGTTTGAAGTTCGCTTGTAACTCTACTTCATCAAAAATAGTTTCAAAAATGTTGCTCTACTTGGCAATGTTCTAAAGAAGTAATTTACTTTGGGTTCTGTGTTTTCTGATACATTTTAAATAATAAAGAATTATGCTTTATCCTTACCTTCCGCGGAACCAAAGGATCGTAGACCAGTCGAACTTCCGTGGTTCGATGTTGAGAAGTTGTAACTAATATACTAGATATTGGCTAAGTCTCAAAAAATGATAATTGTTATTAACCTTCGGTAGTCTCTGATAAATATTTTTCTATCTCCAAACAACGGTTAAAATCGTTCCAATATCATAGCATCGTCACGGGAACACAAACTGGGCCGCTAATAATATATATTTCAACTTTCATTAACTGCTACACTACAAATAAAAAAGAAAAACAACAAATAACTTTTAAAACAAATCTACAAATACCCACTTCAAATAATCTTCAAATCAATGCAAGATCTCATCTTCGTTTTAAATTCAGAGCTCAGTATATAAACATCTGCGGAAGATTGCAATACATTCTTAAATCCCTACAAGTATCGGGACGTTTCTATTTCCCGAAGAGGCGAGGGGGGTGCGACGCGGCGCGCGGGGTGCGCACTGAGGGGATAACAAATCGGTCATCTTAGGAAGCGAGTGGCAAGCAATAAAGTTTGAAATCAATCGAACGGGATCTACTGGCCGGATAGAATGCATTCTTTTTACACGTACCGTATATGTTTTTTCTTTATCTGTGATCTGTCAGACTGACATTGACTTTTGACAGATGGTTTTGGCAATCATTGTAATAATGAGTTCATTTATCGATATTCAAGTAACAAGTTTCAATCTTTTAGATAAAATATTTTAATATTATATAGATAGCATGAATTGAAGCAATAATATGAAATTATTTAAAAGACAACTTGAATGTTTTTTTTAATGGAGTATCACTATTGCACTACTTTTATAGCAGTATTTTTTATGTGATTATTAAATATGATACAATACCAAATAGTTTTTAATGCTGCTTTTTTCCCTATAATTAATCCCTATAATAATTATAAAAAGTGATTTACGTATATAACTCAGGTGAAGTTTAAAATAAAAAAGCAGCTGGGTCGTTAGTTTTAATCTTGGTCGTTGAATCGTAATTTAACTTCACAAAATAAGTGGCTATTCTAAACTAGCAAAGCCAATAGAAATAGCAAATCGAACGTCGAACGGAGCTATACAAACTTTACTTTTTTCACCCATTTGCCCCGTATCTGGACAACGGAGAATCCAATTAACTAATAAAAAATTTTATTTAAAAAAACACGATAGAATTACCGTTTGAAAAAGTCACAATTGAATTTGGAACGTGCTTTTGTCATTGCTAATCTGTTTTGCTCTATTGTTGGATTGTTGTGATGCACCGCCATTTTGTGCTGTGACGCAGTCATATTTAAGTGTACTGAACTCGCTAACAACAGATGCAGTTTTCGATAATTATTTTTTTAGATTTCTTAGATCAAGACGGTTCTCAAATGGATAACAAAAGGATATATGGGTTAAAGGTAGGATAGGTATAGCGTGAACTTAATAAAGTAACACTTTTGAATCGGCATAGTACCTATTGAGCCGTTTCTACAAAGGAGTACCGTCAAAAAACTCTGTTAGTTGCTTTTTTAATATGAAAATGTATAAGTGGTAATTAATGTACATATGAGAACAACGGCCATTACAATATTCAAACATAATAAGGGTCATTGACCTCCGAGCGTTAAGTAACAATATTCCAAGGGTTTTTATCTTCAATATTATCTTTAATACCCGCTGTTACCCGCGCGGGCAATACCTGGATATAAAGTACCCAATGATTTAATCCTAGGTATCAGGTACCTATCTACATACCAAATTTCAACTAAATCAGTCCATTTGTTATTGCGCTAAAGAATAACAAACATATCACACTTATCTTCTTAATATATATAAATCTCGTGTCACAATTATTGTCCTCAATGGACTCCTAAACCACTTGACCGATTATAATAAAATTCGCACACAATGTGCAGTTTGATCCAATTTAAAAGATAGGATAGCTTACATCCCGGTATTGCCCCTACTAACTACGCGAACTACGCGAGTAAAACCGCGGGACACAGCTAGTAATATTATAGAGTAGAATATTAAACGTTATCAATGATTAAAAATATACATGAGAACCACATATATTAACATATTTATGTGGATTTGAAATATAATCTATTGGATATTGAATTATAACGATATAGTATGATATTGACGATCCATTACAACATTTTTGGTTTCCATTAGTCGGCCCATCAATCTCAAATAAGTAGGGGGTTCATATTCTTCTGGGTGTTGCTATGTATTGTATGTATGTATTTACAAAAGAAAAGTATGTATATGTAATTTATTCCGTTATCTAGTTGCCATAACACAAGCTTCGGCTTAGCTTGGAACTAGATGGCGCTGTGTATAAATGTCCTGAAAATATTTATTTATTTATTTATTATATTTATTCTCCTTATATTTTAAAACTATCTTTTGTTTGCGACTTTGGTTGAGTAAAACTTTTAACTTTGCTAACATATAAAGAGATATTTGCTGGTTTGGGTCGTTTGAATATACTGTAAATTGCTAAATAGGATTTAATGTGATTTTAAAATTTTTTGAATAAGTTTTAGGGGCTTAAACAGTGGGAAATGGGTAGCAATAATAAATAAAGGTTTTTTTAAGATGAAGCAATGTAAAACTTTTTGTTAGTGATTCTATAAGAGTTCCGTGTTCTGGTTTTAGGTACGGAACCAAATGAAACCAACAGACATTTTTACATACCTTGCCTTTATAATAATAGACTAGCTGTTGCTCGCGACTTCATCCCCATTGATTTGTTTTTCAATGATTTCTTCGCTCCTATTAGTCGCAGCGTGATGTTATGTAGCCTAAAGCCTTCCTCGATAAATTGTCTATTCAATAAAAAAGAAAGAATTTTTCAATTCGAACCAGTAGTTCCTGAGATTAGCGCGTTCAAACAAACAAACAAACAAACTCTTCGGCTTTATATATTAGTATAGATGCAAGCGGATCCGTGCCCACTTCGTTGGAAATAATGTTAACAATCCTTTTTTACATAGCCTATGACACTCAGCTATAATGTGGCTTTCTATTGGCGAAAGAATTTTTAAAATCGGTTCAGTAGATCCCGAGATTACCCCTTATAATTGAACAAACACACAAACTTTACGTCTTTATAATATCAGTATAGATTACTAGTGAAATTGAATGTTTGTTTATTACCAAATAATATAGAAAATATAATTTTTCTACTGATATACTAAGTATTACTAGGTTTCGATGTTAGTAAGCTCACTTCAGTAACTTATGCTAGCAAAAGTGTTTATTTATATATTATGAAAAATCTTAGTGAAGCCTTATGTTAGACTGTTAGAGTATATAGTTGAGCACGTTTATTTCTTTGTAAGCTTCAAATAGAAGCCTTCTCAATAGCTTTGAAGTGAATAAGCTTTGTGATAGGTTGCTTTTTAACTGACTTTCAGGAGGTATTAAAAACAGCTTGTATTTGTTTTTGTCGACTTGTTACCCCACACTGGTACAATCTAATTGGTCTGAAATGTTCTTTAAGGAATCAAATCAACCATAAATACTTTTTTATTGTTTTTATAATTTTACATAAAATAAACGGCAGAGTCTTACAAAAATGTTACCGTTGAAAAATCATAATCTTGGCGTTCTTTTATAACATTGTTCTTGCGCGAATATCGGGAAAATTACACCCAAATCAAATAAGACAACCATTGAGCCTGTCAATCATCCGCCGCTCTCTGCTAATGACTTAGAAAAAAGTCACTCGAAGTGAAATTACCACATCGAATTTCCACCGTTTTAGTACTTTCGCGTAATGATGTTGAGAGGTCTTAATATTTATAAGTATGACAGTGTTGAATTGCAGGGAGAAGTTAGATTCGTTGGAAAATATAGGTCGCGTAATTTATGTTTAGCGCTGGACGAGATTAGCTGCGCATCGGTAGAATCGCGCTCGTAATTGACGTATTGGTGCGAGAAGGACAACACGACTGGGACAACCAATCAACGCTCGCGCACCCGACGATCACGCGCCCCGCGCGCCGCGCCGTTACCTCGATAACTTATTTTAATTCTGCGCAGGTTTCGTTCACCGCTAAAGATTCGTGACGCGACCTATACAGTGCGTTGTGACGTCATTTCGTATTTCTATACAATTACTATTGCCCCGCGGTTTTACCCGCGTAGTTCCCGTTCCCGGGGCAATACCGGGATATGAAGTATCCTATGTGTCTAAAGTATCCTACCTATCTACAAACCAATTTTCAAATGAATCGGTCCGGCCGTTTGCGTGAAAGAATGACAAACATACATTCTCATAAAACTCGCATTTATAATATTACTAGGATAACAGGAAAGAAAGTAGGATAGGATATTATTAGGGTTTGAATTCTTTCTATCAGTATAATTATGAGTCACTTTTTAGAGTGAACAGTGACGTCACTTTGTATCTTGCCAATTCATCCAGATTTGAATCTCGTTGTATGGAATGTTATAAATATTATTTGTAAACCATGACGTCATTATGTACTTTTATTGAAATTCTCTTTTTTAATTTAAACCATTATCGGAATGTAAAATATTAAATTGTTAAAAACTTTCCTTTGTGAACGATGACGTCATTAAGCCTTATACATTTTATTGAAATTCCGATTCCGATCAAACGTGTCCCGAAATATATCTTTCCAAATCAAAGCTGAACAAACAATAATACGTCGCCTGTTATCGAATGCGTACAATTAGTCAACAAATTGTATATGAAGCAATTACACACAGAAAACAAAGGCGGGTTCGACGGGCGTGACGACACGAGAACACAACTCCGCACTCCGACACGTCAACGAATTGACCCGGAACGAATTAGGGTCCTTGTGACCTGTAGCCTGAACCTATAGTATAACTCATACTACTGATGTACGAGGTAGGAACTGAGAGAAATATAGAAGCGTTTACTTCAATTTTTACGTGAAAGTAGAGGGTTTCTTCCAATTGTATCGCATCTAGTAATGATCTTATCTTAATATATATAAATTACGTGTCACGTTGTTGTTGTTGTGTCCGCGATTGACTCTTAAACTACTGAACCGATTTCAAATAAATTTTGCACAGCGTGTGCAGTTTGATCCAACTTAAAAGATAGGATAGCTCATCATAAAATATAAGATCATAAATCCGGGAGAGGGGGGGGGTCCGCTAGTAGTTTATAGAATTTTACGAGACATTTCATTTCAATTACAGTACAAGACTTTGGTTAGAATATTTCTTTATACTTAGGCTAACTCATTGTAGTTAAGAGAAGTTGGTGAAACGCGACGAAAAGAGAATGCTTGGTAAGCCTGTAGAAAGCCAAAATGGTTTCAAGTTATCTTAATTCGTTTGCCCTGACCTGTCTTCATAGTATTTGTTAGCTTTGCCCGTGGTGTTATCCGCGCAGTTCCATTTCCCAGGGAAATACCGGGATGATATGTATCCTATACGTTAATCCAGGGTATCAACTGTCTACATACCAAATTTCAACTAAAACGATCCAGTTGTTTTTGCGTGAAAGATAAACATACATTCTCGGAAAGTTTTACATTTATATATAGTAAGATTGTTTTCATACTCAGGGTTAAGCCCCAACACATCTACAAATATTCCGTTATAACAACGTAGAAGTTCCAACATCCTAAAAGCGAATTCTACAAGAAAATCACTTCTGAAAGCAAAATAGAATGTCGCATCAAGTCATCCAACACGCTCCTAAAATAAAATATAACAAAAAATACACGAAAACGAATGTTCAGCCATTCAAATAATAAATATTACGGCCCCGCCGGATCGCCGATAATCTTTTAATCCGATTACCGATTACCCCGAAAACGATGGTTATTCCGATATTATCCTGTGAAAAGGTAAACTACGTTCGATAAGTAATTGATATCGGTTGCCATGGTAACGTACCACCTTACGACCTAATCTTGGAATTCATTCAGAATATATATTAAGGAAGATCCTGTCCCTGATTAGGGACTTCCAATAATTCTAAAAATGTTTCTTAATGCCCTTCACACGCACCTTTATTTAATAACTTTATTTTCTTTCCCATAAATCCTTTTCCTTTTCCTTCTTTCAAATATCGGTATAGGTCGCGTCATGGATGTTTAGCGCTGGAGGAGAATAGCTGCGCATCGGTAGAATCGCGCTCGTAATTGACGTGTTGGTGCGAGAAAGACAACACGACTGGGGAACCAATCAACGCTAGCGCACCCGACGATCACGCGCCCCGTGCGCCGTGCCGTCCCCTCGATACCTTATTTTTGCCTTCTGCGCAGGTTTCGTTCAGCGCTAAAGATTCGTGACCTATAACGCAGTTTATGGGCGGAGATGGTCGCCTACCACCAGTCAACCCTCTTGCTTAAAACCTACCTAGAGTAGGTAGTACCTACAATCTTTGTACAGTTCCAATGAAAAGCGCATTATTAGCTTATTTTATACGAGTACAGTAGTTGGGTGTAGTCAATTGTCGGTTAAGTAGGTATATGTTTATTATGTTTAAATGTTCACGATAAAAAAATATATTTTAGACTATGTAGACAATACAATTTCAAAATCTCAGATGCAATTAAACAGTATTTAATAAATTATTATATTCACACTTAAATATATTTTAATAAAAAAATTACCTCAATATTAACAGTGCCTTCCTGAAATTAACCTGAAACTAAAATAGACTCGATTCCTTCAATCCCTCAGGGTATAATTTATGTTAAACAGAAGTTAACTAAAACCACAATTTTCACGGGTTCGGAAAACCAACTTTAAACGGTCGGTTAGTTGGTAACTTTCCGGATAATAGTTAATTATTAATTCGATCTGTACCCAAAATTATAAAAATGCGTTTTTTTAAGTTACTTTACAGAAAGAGGTCTATTTATCTAGTAATTAAAGAAAAAATCACGTTTACGATTGTTTAATTGCTTTACAATTTTACGGTGGCTTTTAAATTTAAATGGTGCAAAATTCTTTTATATACATAATTTTTCAAAGCGAGAAGTTCTAGATACGCATATTTTATATTAAGACACGCATTGATATATGAATTATAGCCTTTGCAAGTTCTTACATTTTATTATTTATTTTATTTTGTTTTTATTGTTTATTATTTTATAATTCCTGAAAACTTGGTATTGTTGGTAGAAACTAGCGTTCGAACATAATTATTCGTTGATAGGTTTATAAAAACTAGCCAAGACAGGCCGTAGGCTACAATACATTATCTTATATTATAGGAAGACATGATACGTTATACTGTTAGTCATAAATAAATTTCAGGACTGACCATTGAACTTGGCACACATTTAGATCTCACTTCTTTTGTCGTTGAAGTCAACAACCAAGGCATTTATCATAATATTGAACTTGGCTCTCATTTCACATTTATTTATTTTTCATTGGATTTGTTCTTAAAAGACATATAATATTAAAAAAATTGCGCTTTTAGCAAACGTATAGTTTATTAAAAAAGTTGTCTATGAGACTTCTCAATGATTGTTTTAAAAGATTACATTTTTATATTATTGCCATACGGATAGATTTAATGATACATATAAGTATTTTATTATCAATAGCAACAAAACCTTTGATGAACCTTGCTTTATTAATACTAGTGAAAAAACACTATAATACGACTTACATTCATGTTATCCGTTTAGTTTAAATTTATATGTCACAAAAATATTTTAAACAAAAGGAAGAAAAATAGTTTCAAATCTTATCATATAGATGTAAATTTTCCACACAAAAAACTTCTTATTAACATTTTGAACTGCCAAAAACATTACCCATATTTTGATATCAGTAGAGTTGGTTTAAAAGGAGGTACCTATTGCGACATTTTATTAAAATTTCAGCATGAGTGAATTTTTAACAAAATCCATCATCGATTATAGTCGAGAATTCAATTACGTATCCAGTAATTTTGTTATAGAGGCGAGGCAAAATGATGGGCACAAATTGTGTTAGTGAGTATGGATGCTTCAACCCCCAAATGTACCCTACATTCGGGGGTGAAATTCAAAATGTATTAAATAGAAATTATTTTATTAATATTGCAATTAATTTTAAATATTTTCGAATATTTTTGGCTATGTTTAAACCATTTGCGTTACATATTATGTTATCATAATTGTTTTCAAAAAGTAGAAAGTTCAAAATATTTTTTTTGTTACTCCATTAGTCCGTTGTCTGGTATATCACATTTGAGTCCATAGTAACTGTTTATAAATTACATGAATATTATAACATCAATAACATTCATAATATAATAACCAATATCACTGAAAAATTTAAATATAATTTCATTTTTTCGTTATCTTTAATTAGCACCCTTGAAAAAATAATCTCGTTAAATTATCGTGATCGTCATAAATATGGCAACAATTACCTTAGTTTCCGTAGATCGCTATCAGATATCACGAGGAAATGGGAAATGTTCGGAACTCCCCCGCGTTCATGCCCCCCTGGTACTTTTTCATCGTTAATACAAAAAAGTTCGGTAATGAATTCAATGAGACGCCTTAACTTGCATTGGCTTATATTATTAGACTTTCTAATATCTCGTATTTTAACGGGCGTTTCTTTAACGGGTTTTTCTTAAGTATTATTAAATCGGCGTTTGAACGCGACGTTTTTTTCGATGGTTTTAAGAGCTAGAAATAGACAGACGTACAATAAAGTGATCTTATAAATAATTTATGTTTCAAGGAAATACATTACATTACAAAGTAATCGTTACAAATTTTACGTCACTTACTTACTCCTTAATAAACTTACTTAAGGAAAGGAAAAGTACTAAAAATTACAATTTTATTGTTTACTTATAATTTTCTTTAATTACTTGTACAAAAAAAATAAAACTACAAACCAACTACAGCAACATAATAAATAGATTCGCACCATTGTTACGAATCTTTTGACATTAATATTATTTCAGTACGTTTGGGCTATGTTATACAAACATACATAGAATGTCTTTTTATGTCGTCGTAGTCTGGCAACACACATAACCTAATTCAATAATTGCCCGAAAGAATATCTCCGTATTTCATCGAAAGTAAACAATATTACATCGGTGATTATTTTTCAAGTTCGTCGCGTCTCGAAGATCATTCACGTGAATATAACCTGCTTTTTCTTGTACGTTTCCATGTGAATGATATTAGTCTTATTTTATTTGCTTAACGTATCTTTTTGGTATTATGTAATATTAGGTATGTTTAAAAGCGAGACGCGTTTACCTTCTGTGGCCATGATATCGCTTCCAATCATTTTAGTGCTATTTTAATTTTAATTTCATATTAGACAAAATTGAAGTTTCATAATAATGTAAAAATCCTTTTCAACAAAAAATCTAGTTTATTTATTTCTTTTTTTATCTGTTTGGGTTGATTTAAACAATCCATAAATATTTTTATCAAAACCAATGTTTCGATTACATCACTTTAGAACATATTATTATAATATGTAACGCGGTTATCAATCGCATGACAGTGACAGCTGACAACTGACATGTGACAAGTTACAATTAAAAACTGACACTTTTTGGCGGGGATCTGAAGGCGTCTATTTGTAATCTCGATTGAATATTCCTTTTTTGGTGCATAAAGTGATTTAATGTATGTTTGTGATAGTGAATCATGCAGTAAACTAGCTAATAAGTGTCCAAGAAATGAAGAATTCATTTGAGAGCGCATAGTAGCGCCGTTCCGATTGCTCCAAGATTTGTCAAGGGTTTTTTGTCAAGCTCACTATCGCGTTACAAAAGACAAAGAAAAATATAACTAAAGACGTGGCTGTATGGGCTTTGTTCCTTTGCCTTCCCACTAAATGGGAGAATTATACTAAAAAAAATTAAAAACTGACAATACGTACAGCGCTATAAGACGCGATGCGTGCGCCGCAGGCCGCGAGCTTAGCTTGCGTAGCTGGAACAGACTAAAAAAATAATTACAATTTTTATATAATATCATCATTTTTAATTAGAAACTCATTATTAACTTTTCATTAGTGAGTGATGACGGCTCAGACCTCTGTTTTACATGGAGTCACGACTCATGAGTTTTATATACCGCTGTGAACTTACCCGCGAATTAAATACTAAGCTTATACCTTCTAAAATATGAATACAAATAAACAAACAACGCTAATGTTATGAGAAACCGTAGAAATAACTTATTTATTATATTTGAAATAAGAATCCAACACACATTTCATATACTCATATTGTGTTTACAGAGCTGTAAAGATTTGTTTACAAATCTATGTTTTCATAATGTAATTGTTGTTTCAGGCAGTCTCTTTTTTGATGAGAAATTGCGTTTGTTTCATTTATTGCTATTAAATAATGCTTCCTTTGATTTATAAATATCTTCCCTTTAGTATATCAATCGATAATAATTTTTTAAACTAAATAAGAGGGAGAAAAAATCTTTCTTTTACTACGCTTCATTGAGTCTCTCAATTGCAAAGAAGACAAGCAATATAACACCCAATTAGAATTAGACGATATTTAAATAGCGCCATCTAGTTATTTATTTATTTATTATTTATAGCCTTTATTCAGATAAAATATACAAATCACATTTAGTTTATATCGATAACCGCATCATCTGTGTGTCGGCAGACAAAGGCCTCTTCCAACTTTTTCCATTCACTTCTGTCAACCGCTGCTCTCGTCCATGACTTTCCTACTGTTGTTCTCAGTTCATCTGCCCATCTCTTGTATTGCCCTCCACGCCTGCTCTTCAGGTTCCTTGGGTACCAGTTTTATAATTTATTTAAAAAGCGCCATCTAGTATTTATTTCTAAAACTGGAAGAAAGTTGACGCATGGTAGTCAGTTCAGCATGATTCGTTCACCTTCGGGTATAGGAATAATTGCTTCTAAGATCACGTTGGGGTTAGTCAAAGTCAAACTTAAATATATCTTTATTCTAGGCTACATATAATTGAATCGTCATGGTATTACCATACTAAATCCTCGATCAGTAGAACAGACTTGCAGGCCGTTAGCATCCAAGGGTTTAATATATACCTATGTTCCTAAATAACACGTATTATAATAAGTCAAATTCTCCAATTTATACTATAACCACTATATACTATATACTATAACCAATGTATCAATTAGACACATATTTAAAGCTTTTCAGTAGTATACCGCAGTTTCTAAAATAAAATTCTCAAATCTGCTATTATACGGACAGTTCTTTATAAATCTTTGAATATTTCTATAGACCCGTTTCTCAATAAAGCCTAGTCATAAAATCGCTTTAATTGCCTTGTTGTTTCGCTCCAATAAAAGGACTAACGCTCCAACAACCCGTATTAGCATTCATAAAGAAATTTCTAATTAAATCCAGCAAATTTCAAAAGAATCGACATAATTTAAAAATCTCTATCGAGATTTTAGTAGTTTTGTTCGTCTTTTAATGCGACGTACGCAGTGCAAGAGCTTTGGAGGGAGGTAAAGTCAAAGTGAAGTATTGATGGTGTCTCGTCAGAGATGTCCATCTCCTTATCCAAAAGGGGGGTAGATGGTCTATATAAGACCTTTGACCCCCCCCCTTCCTCGCTTATAACCCTTTTTTCTTGTTAAAAAGTAGCTTTTTTCCTTCCCCAGGCTCTAGACCATCTCTGTACCAAATTTACTACTTAGCGTGATGGAAAGACAGATAGACAGATGGAGTTACTTTCGCATTTATAATATTAGTATGGATATGGATTATAAACAAAACCATCTAACAAGTAATGTTGTATGCTTGGTATTGTTACAAAAAAATCACTTCTCCTTTGCCACTTCTTTAATTTAAAATATCCTAACGGTTTATTTAAGTCACCTCCACCATAACAATTGTAACAACTTGATGGTGACAGAATTAATTAAATAAATTAATAAAATTAATGGAACCTCAAGTATTTGTTTCTTAAATATTTGTATGCAAAATTTGAACAGATTCAAATAGGTCTCAATGCACAGACCCAATCCCAAACCAAACAGTAACCTATTGAAGCACTTGCAAAGAATTTAAAAAGACTTACCCTAATAAAGTTGAGAGACAAAAATCAAAGGCGTCTGGTACCCTTTCAGGAGTGAATTAACGTTTGAAAGAATCCTTTTGTCTTGGAGTTTATTTAATTTGGCTACAAACTCGAAATGAGGTCCCGGGTGTTGAGCGTGAAAAATTCATGGTCAAGCATTTATATCGCACTTTTTAACACTGGCAACATTCGGGCAATGGGGGTTAAATTTATTATTTACGAAGCGTTTTGTAACATCTAAAGCGAGAGGGTTGATCTTTTTTGTATTTTGTTTTTAGTGTCTATGGGATACAATATTTGGTACATTTCTTTGTACGGATGTTTTGAAGTATTTTTTTAGGTTTTAACGTTATTTATATATAGAAATATATTTACCTACAAACATTTTAATGCGTTTGTGAAGATGGAAAAATGTATGGATGTATTAATGTATTTGTTACCCTTTTATTAGTAAAAAACTACCCATTAGCTGAAGTTCCACATGCAGATCGATTAGACGCTGGAATATAACTTTCGATACTTTTCGAACTTCTATCACAGGAACGAAACCTACGCGGACTAAGCCACGGGTCATTACTATCATAATAACATCATCTCAAACAAGAACGTTAACAAGCATCGTTGAAGCCGAAATCCCTCAGCCGCGCGACAATTATAATTCTAAGTGAAGTTCATAGATTCAGGAGTCCGGTGATTATCTCAAGTGCAGAAGGGACTGTTAATTACCGATTCGAGAACATTCCACCAACATTCGATTAGAGAAATCGTATTGAGTAGCGTTGTTAGTTGGCATTATGTGGGCGTAACATCTTAGAGTTTTGAGGATTCTAAGAAAATTAAAATTGATACTGAAATTTGTAAGAGTGTGTGTGTTTTTGCTACGCTGAAATACGTTTCTGTGTTTTGAGGCTAATAAACGTTCTGTCAAAACAATATTATCTACTATCCGAGACTGACGGTTTTAACTAGGTACATTTATTTATTCATCTATATTAATATAATAAAGAAGTAAGATTTGTGTGTTTGCTAAGGGTTAATGTCGGGATCTACTAAACCGGTTTTAAAAATTCTTTCACCAATACAAGCACATTATTACTGAGTGTCATAGGCTATATAAAAAACCGAAAAAGGATTATAACATTTTTCCTAGCGAATTGGGCACGGGTCTTTATATATTTTCAGATAATTTTCTTTCTAATAAACTTGTCATGGAATTTAAATCAATACTTTTGGTAAGCGATAAATTATGGAAACATTTATAAAGTTCCAAGCTACGTATTTCCTTTATTCTGCAACTACATCGAAACAAATATTGGTGTTAAAGTGAATTTCGCTCAGCGTCAGCTAAGCTCTTGATGCGACAGTCGCCGCGTCAGCTCCCCGTGATGCGGGTACCCTTCCGTGTGACGTTTACATTGTTTATAATGAGTCCTTTCTAGAATCGAATGTTCTGGAACATTCTGGAACGTTTTTCCAAGAACGGAACGTCTTTTAAGATTTCTATTGACACAGTTTATAACGAGATCTTTCTAGAATTAAGTGGTTCGAGAACGTTCTGGAATGCTGTCTTAAAATTATAGGATTTGTACTCTTACATTATTAAGATTACATTATTTCTATTGACACTGTTTATTACGAGATCTTTCTAGAATCAAGTGATTTGTTCGAGAACGTTCTGGTGTTTTAAAATAATAGGATTTGTCATAGGATCTTTTTAGAACCGTCCAAACTATACTGGAACCTTCTGTTTGTATTACATTTCTTAAACTAGCATTGTGACTTTTTGAAGTGAATCAAGCGAATTGTTCTGCAACATTGTAAAACCTCCTTTCAACTTGACATTATTTATAGTAACATTGTTTATAACAAGGTCTTACTGAATAAAGCGAATTATTCTTAAACATTCTAGAACCTCATTTCAGGATGACGTTACTGTATAAGTCATGTCATATGTACAATGTCGCTATAAACTATGTTATCTGGAAAGAAGGTCTTAGAATTTTCCAGAACAAATCACAATCTAGAAATTTCTTATCATCACTGAAGTAAGTATTACGTCAGTATTAATAATAAATCTTGTGATTTGTTCTGGTTCTGTTCCTTCTTTCAAAGATTTAAACGTAGTTGTGATGGTTTTTCAAGGTTATTTTATTTTAAACATTATTAAGAAAAAGACCTTTCTATCTAAATGAATTCTTCTGGAACATTCTGTAACCTTCTTTCAAAGATCTCTTCATTGTTTTTTTTTAATACCTTAAATGAGGTCATAGTAAAAGCGTAATAAAAGGAATTTCAAACAGCATTATTCGGTCCTAATAAATCCATATAATTCATCCGCTAAATAATTAACAAAACATTAATTAGCGCAAGGGTCACAAACCAGAATATTTAATCATTACCGCGAGCAATGGAAATTTATGGTGTCAGCCAATACTAAAATTAACTTAACTCCCCAGTATATTTTGTTTAGCCTTTCGTATCCGGCTCATAAATTATTCAAAATACGTGTTACTAAGCTGCGAGTGTAAATTTCTTCGCTAATATACCTTTTGATTTACGTTTCGGAAAGTAAAATGCCTGTGTTTAAACCCCTTTGAGTGCAAAATCGTGTTTTACGATGACGCCACTTTTGAATATACGTTCATACTAAATATGATACAATTTTGCGTTAGTCATTTGTTTTTGGAACCTTGCATTGGGTTATGTTGGACTGAAGTCTTTCGAACATAATATGTCTGGGCAGAGGGAGCGATATTCTTAATTAGGAGAGCTTGCTTTAATCCACGCAGAAAAACAGCATAAATAAACGACCTCATTTTATTTTTGATTGAGTTTTGTTCTATTAAGTGTACAAGAGGCACATTTTCCCTTCCCGCCCTTCTTTATTTTTAGTATTGACACATATCACATATATTATATAATTTTTTACTTATACAATAGGTCGGCAACACATTCGGAAGCCTCTAAGATATGCCGTAAAGGGAATCAAACATCGCAGTTGATACAGTATTCCCTAACAACGAACTTACAAACCATTCAATTCGATATACCAATCTTTTAAATACTTAAAGCATCTCATAATTTAGTCATGTTCCAACTCCCGAGAAATTATACGGGGAATAAAAGGGTATTTTTGTACCGCGTTTGATATTCCAGGAATAATATATCAAGTACTAGCGAGTACACATTAATATAATGTTTACTTAGACAAATGCTATTCAAAGGGAAGCTAAACAAGCTGCATTTACTGGGAAAATACATTACCAGGAATAAATTGTGGAAGACGCTGTGTAGGTTATATGTTTGTGAAGTTTAACAGTATTAGTATTTGTGTAATACTGTTATTATAGTACCTAATATTTCTAAAATAACAGGTATACCTAATATAACGTTGTTATCCATACTATTATTATAAATGTGTGTTTGTTTTTTTGTTTGTTATTGCTTCACGTCGTAGCTAAGCAATCAATCGACCTGATTTTTGGCATGCAGTTAGTTGAAAAAATGGAGAGCATTGGCTACTTTTTAACTGTGGAAAAAAGGGTTAAAAGGGGTAAGGGTCAAAGTTCATATGAAATTCCACGCAGACGGAGTCGCAGGCAGCAGCTAGTAATGTATAACAGTTAATTTGTCTACCATTGCATACATCTTATGTAAATTTGGTTAATTGGTGTTTGGAAATGTGTAGGATACATCTTTCAATCACAATAATTATTAAAGATCACAAATACTAAAGCATATTTAACACTGAAACATTTTGAGGTTTTTCAATTAGATTTGTCGTCACAAGTGATTATTAAATACTTATGTTAGTACCAAAAACCTTAATCAGACTTTTCTCAGGTGATAATATGGAACAATATTATTCTCCTTTAGCAAACTATTATAAAATATTATTTTAATTAAGTAGGTAAAGTAGTAGGTATACTATCACTCAGTATTCTTATAGATGTAGTTTTTAAATACTATTGAGCTAGTTAGTAGCCACGTCTTCTTCGACCGGTATGTATGGAGGTCAATGCCTAGGCCTGCCGAGGCCCTATGTTTAGCAGTGGACGTTCTACGGCTAAGACGACAACGACGACAACGAGCCAGCAGTTCCCGAGGTTAAAGCGTTCAAGAAGCTTAACTTTTATATAAAAATAAGTAATACTCTAATTGTAATTTCGCTTTCTCAGTCAGATCTTTTTTGAAGAAGACCTTTTCTAACTGCGTATTAAGAAAAATGTACAATCGCCCAAGAAATTTTACAGGTAGAAAAATTTTAACGTTTGCAAAATTGAATTTCTTACGCCTGATTGGATTTATCTATTATATTTCGTCCGGAGAAATTTTAATTCTTAAGGCAGAATATTTTCCCTTTGTACAACGTTTTTTATTATTTAATTTTTTATAAAATTTTCTTTTTGGCGACAGTATATTTTTGTCATCCACAAATTATTGAATTGAGACTTTTGTAAATCATTCACGATTTGTAATTTACATTCCCTAATTTAGTATTTTTCGCCGTATCAAACGCAGATCAAATTATAATGTATTACAAAATTTAAGTTAGATTCCCTTCAAATGGCTTGCTTGTTCTTTTTGCCCCTAAGTTACAAAAATAAGGATAGTCAATTTCAAGTATGCCAAATAACATTAAATTCCGGCCAAATAAGTTCAATAGTTTTTTGCGTGGAATAGAACCAAAAATAAATAGATATACAAAACAAGTAGACAGTATCACGTTTGAAAAATATTATTAATCCACACTTAAACACACATTTTATCCTCGTATTAAACAAACTTCTTTTCTGAATAATTTTATCAATAAAATAAGCCATCCAAATCCGTTGCGTAGTTTTTAAGACACAAAAGTGACTCCGTCCGCGTGGACTTTCATTTCACTATCTTAAAAAGTAGCCTATGTTTTAATTCAGGCTCTAGACCATCTTCGTTCCAAATTTTGTTCAGTAGTTTTAGCGTGAAGGAAAGACAGACAGTTACTTTCGCATTTATAATATTAGTATGGATTGACAATGTGTTTAACTAACATTACATTGACTAGTGTAACTATATGTAGCCAGGTTGAAATATATACTTCTCTTTCACTTTGACACACAATTTCCAAGCATCTATCTCAAACGCAACCCTTTCAAATCATCAATTCACATAACCTCAAAAAACAGCGCCTTCACTCCATCCCAGTCTGCGTAAAACATTACAATAGACATATAAATGCCAAAAAATCAGTGTACGGTGTCTGCAGCGGACGTTGACGCGGGTCGGCACAGATGTCTGACACCGAACTCGACAGCTGACTGCGCTTGTTATTTTGTAGTAGGTATTGTTAAAATAGTTGATTTTAGTGGGATGAATTTGGTGAAACATCCGCAGATAATCTTTCGTTTATTTTATATACGAGTATCATTACATTCTATAAAACTAACTTGTTTGTTCTGTATGTCCCTCAGGCAGGCAGCTCGAATGCTTTGGGCGGCGCTGATAACTTACCACTAGGTGCTTGACCCACTTTTAGATAAAAAAGACTGGACAGTTCTAAAATCTAAGCAATGTTCTTTTTTATAATATAAGCGTATCCAAATGTCTAGATGAAACTAATTTACTATGTAAAAGAGTCTCATAAAAATTGTTATCTTCGTATCTCGTCTATACTGACAGGCACAGATTGTACGTCATAAATTCTTCTTCTCAATCGTTTCGCTCTTGCCAGAGCGGTCGTGGTCACATTCTTTAGCCATCACCGGTATAGCTGGTGGTGGAAGTGGTCGCAGCTTTTCGCACAATCTCCTGCCATCTAACTCTATTGTGCGAGAGTCTGGCGCAGTCGGACACGCTGCCACCCATGGCCGTCTTCACTTCACTTCACTTGGTCAGTCCAGCGCATGGGTGATCGGCCGCGTGATCTGGTACCTTCCACTTTACCCTGGACAACTAGGCGCTCCAACGACTCATTATGCCGCCTGGAAATATGTCCGAAATATCGCAATATACGGGACTTTACTATGGCTGATAGTCGTACGTCATAAATGCCAAATAATAAATAGACAATAGCCAAAAATAGCTAGAGCAGACGTTGACGCTTGTCGACACAGCTGTTATGACACCAAACTTGACAGCTGACTACGCGTTTGTTATTCGTTACCGAGATAGCTGCCGCTTCATTTATACGAGGCTAGCTTACTGGCTCCAAATTTGATTTTATTTGATAGTAGACTAGTTTAGTTTTAAGAAATCAGCTATGATTTTAAGCTTAGGCGTATTGAGCTAGTTTGTAGACTGACATGTCCTAATAACTGTCAAAACTTTCAATTTAACGCAATTAATAAGGAAAGTGATCATGAAAATAAACACCAAATGAGCTATGGTCCAACACTTGCCTGTTTAATAAGCATTTATAGTAGTCTTTCTTTTTCATTCTTGGTCTCTTTTGCGCCGCTAACAGTCCCTGGCAATAGTCTTAGGCAGTTTTTTTAAAATGCTACTAGCTCAATCCTAACGCGTTAATTTCGTCTGATCAATTCATCAGAGAATTCGTTACTAAGGGCATAATTGGTAACCATACCAGAAACACTTCTGACTCCTTTTCCCTTCTAATCTCACTAACCATTGACGGTCTTAATTAATACCTACGCGATCTATTTACAGAAGAATGATTTCTGTAATCCGATACCGATCGAAGTGGAATCCAAGATAATGACGTACATTGAATGCTGTTGCCAGTTGCATTAATTAAATGGGCTTGCTGAGTTCGTTACGAATGAATGCGAAATTGCCTAATGAGTCCACGGTCGACCCTGACCCCGCCAACCTAGATATAAAATAGGTTACCTATTATTAGCCCACCTGGGATTTCTAAACTTTATTTCGAATTTTTCTGCAACTTTGTAGGCTTAGAAAGAATTCGCTAGCGTCAGTTTCACCTTGCATTTTTATAACGGTGCAATGAATTGTTGTGGATTTTTTTTCGAGTGTAGGAAAATTTTATAATGGAGAAATGAAAGCGTAAAAAATACTCCACGTAATCCTTTAAACTAATAGATATAGTATAGTATTTTCAAATGAACAAAAACAGACCCACCTTCATACACACAAACAAGCAAACGAAAACACACCTACAACCAAATCCATTCAATTACTAATACCAGATGTAAATACTTGTTTTATCACTGTTCTTGGCTAGTTTTATTCTCTTCATTAGGGAAAGGTAAGATAGCGTAAGAGCCAGGTACTAATATATAAACGATATTTTATCGACCCGAAAAATTATGATGCCAGTGTACGCACCTATTTAAAAGCTAGCTATTAGAACCTTTCGCTTTTATAAATAAAAAAAAAATAATTGAATTAAAAAAATAATATTAAAAAAACCGTCAAGTATTACATTTTTGATACAATGTTATAATAAAAGTAGCAGTAGTAGTAAAGTAAGTGAGTAAGTAGTTCATTTTGATGAAGAATATGAAGTGTAGAAAATTACACGAAAATCATTCTAGTAGTTTTTGCGTAAAAACATAACAAACATTGGGGATGTTTGTTTTCTTTGTCTTTTACATTTATAATATTGGTAAAGACGGACGTTGTGAATTTTCTAAATAGGTTGTTCGCCACATAATTATCGCCTCTCAATGCAGTTCACAACACAACAGAAGAACCACATAATTAATACAAAATAAGGCTGGCTTCACTGAGCTCGAACGAT
>JADANM010001810.1:679573-694439 GCA_026213755.1 Eurema hecabe
GCATAGATCAATTCGACTTAAATATACATAGCAATAAATATTCAACATAAGAAGCTTGTACACTGGCTTCGCTTCATGGAAGACTAACCCTCATTTCTCTTGCGTACACCATGAACATGGAACGAGCTTCCTGAGTGAATCCTTCCCGATGAATACAATCCGGAGTCAAGACAAGCGCGCTCCAACAAAGGGCGCGGCGTCGCTTACCATCAGGCGACCCGTGGCCCCACAATATTATAATATAAATAATAAATAAATAATAATAAATATTTTCAGGACATTTATACACAGCGCCATCTAGTTCCAAGCTAAGCCGAAACTTGTGTTATGGCAACTAGATAACGGAATAATTTACATATACATACTTTTCTTTTGTAAATACATACATACAATACATAGCAACACCCAGACCCCAGAAAAATACAAATGTAAATTACAAATATATTTTTCCGGTGTGGGAATCGAACCCACGACCTTTCATGCAGAAAGCAGTTGTGCTACCACTGCGCCAAGCGGTCGACTAATATGGGGCCACGGGTGATACTATATTATATATTATAATAATTAGGAAACTTAACAACTAACAAACTTGTATAAACATAATGCTCATTCATAAAATGTTTAAAAAACCACTTGACACTAGTTCAACTTCACCGGTTTTGAACCGAGAACCCCCTCCGCCCTATTCCTCCCATATTCCGGTACAAGAGGAAATTAAATCCGAACTCTCGATTTTTACAATGGTACAGGTTTAACAGACATTTTTTTAAGTTGCCTTAAAAGTTCACGTTTCGTTTTCAGTTCAAACTTTTTGAAATTTTCACTTTGTGCCACTGTTGAAGTAATGAAACAGTTTTTAATTTAGCTCACGGCTTTGTGTATATTATACTTTTTTTATTTCAGTCAAACAATTTATGCAAATGACTGTTTTGTGTCCGACAATTGTACGAATTTTCCGGTTTGTAATTTTATAATGAGGGTAGATGACATTTTTTTTGTTTGCCAAACGGAAGGACAAGCCTTTTTGAATATAGTTTTTACTATGCTTTAATGTTTTCATTACTTAAAAATAATACTGATAATGAAAGCTTAAGATCTATGTTGTGTCTATTTAACGTCAGAACGAATCTTTAACTTAAATCAGAATTATAGGTTGCCGATCTAGATTGCCGCCAGCTCCCAGCGGGAGGTCAGTTATAGAATTTAAATCGTTCTCGTTCTGATGCTGACTCCCCCGTCACCTCATCGTGAAAGCTCTTTTAAAGCAATTGTTACCCAACAACGCACGAGAACGCTCTCAAATTGAAAACGTCGAGTCTTAAATTAATTCGAAACTCGTTTAAACTTAATTATTTTCTAAGTTCAGCCGCGGTTTCGTTTGTTTCCCATTTGTGACTTACAGTCGCTCTCAACTCCGTTTTAATTTCTCTCAAAATGAAAAGGTTGCGCGCGCGAATAATATCAAGGTGAGGTTTTCAATATTGCTCAATATTTAAGCGACATTCGCTTTCCAGTAATCGAAAGCCCGCGTCGGATTTATATTCAGTGACCTAAAAATTTGAGCAAATATGCCTCATTTTGTTGATTTTTATGTTGGGAGCGAACGTAAGTGGAATATATAAAACCTAATTCCCCCGAACATGATAAGTGTAAACATGCAATGTGTTTGTAATTTAAAAGAACATCAATTTATATAGTCTTTTTCGCCACTTACTTTATTCCTTTATACTTTCTTGCTTTTAAAATGTTCTTTGATGAAAGATTTTAATAGGAAGTCCACGTCTACCAAAGGATTTCTTTTGCAGACAACTTCATAATAAAATATCTTTTATCCTTTAAATTCTCTATCATTCTAGCTGCGGTCTGAACGTCAATAGGACGTGGAGGATACAATCAGAACATCTGTAGAGTATTCACTGCATTGGTTGTGCTTCGGCCATTCTGTGATATAAATAAACTAGCTGTGTGCGATTTCAACGGTCTATAACCCAACTCTATTTTAAGGACATTTACGTTTATACAGCGAACACTGAAAGTGTATTTATTTTAGATAAACACACAAAATATTATACTTGATTCAATAAATATGTAAACATTACGAATTTATCAACAAGCGGCTTCGCACAAAAATGTACTAATATCTAATTGATAATTAATTGTCTAACAATACCCGTCGTATTGTTAGATATTAGTATAGCTTTAATAATAATTAAATAAATTAAAAGTTGTGGAGTAAAATGCATTTCCATCATTACGTTAAGTAAAAATAAATAAAGTATAGATTATTTTCTATGTACCAACAATCTCGTAAAAATTATTTCTTGGTAATTGGTTATACCTTACTGCAAAATTAAACGCACCTACTGTAGAATATTGAGTTTCTGGCAAAAATTAATCACGAATGAGTGCATGTACTGAACTTTATAAAAATTGTTCATTCGAGCCATTAAATGAAGCGTAAAATCGGTCTGATGTTACCATATATTGCTCATTTCGGCAACACAAAGTTTCAAATCATTTAATTGGATTCCCTTTAAAATCACATCAGCCGGTCTTCGTAGACCAAACTCATTACTCCCTGACGACTGAGTAAACATTCCTAATTACAAATTAACAGAATCTGCCCGACTTTTAATTAATTTCAAAAATTTCTACGATTTAATAACTGCGGTATTCCCAGTAACATATTCCTGATATACTCCATTCGGCGGTCGTGATTGACCTCAAACTCTGAAAGCATTGTAACGGAAACGTTCGGTGTGATAAATGTTCGTTATTTATTGTATTGTGAATTATTTTTATGCTAATTAACCGTGAACACGCTTTATCAATATTGAAAATTAATTGCACTAATTGTCCTGCTGTAACCGCACTTTCGAATTCTGTCCATCAAGCAATGGAACTGAGAATATTTTGTTATACCGTAAACCTTTGTATTAAACCATCTCTGAAGTACTTTAACCTTTTGCTTTTCTATATAACGCTGATATTTCTTAAACGTTCTTTTGCATCTCAAAGAAACGAATCGCCCGAAGCGAATAATCTTCTATGTTGGCTTACCCTATTTTTTGATAAAATTCTTGACATGGACGCACTGAAACTCACCAGATCTGAGGATACATAAAATAGACGTCTTTTATAGGACAGCAGGGAAATAGAACAGTTCGAAAAATTGCTTGAATATAATGAGATATTAAATTTTCTGAATTAACTTTACAGTATTGAATTTAAGATTCAAGATTACTAGACTCATACAAATGGAAGAGGAGGAAAAAGGATTAAGTATGCAAATAGAGTTTCAGCCTAAACGTTTCTGAGATTCAAACATCGTAAACCACAAAACTTTAGTAACGCCTATAGTGTTACAACTAACACTAACACTCTCTAAATATAAAAATATTTACCTCGAACCATCTAACATGTACAGCATAAAGATGTTTCCTTATCTTTATCTAACCGTCCTTAAAAGACATTAAACAAGAACAAGGCTACGCCGAGCAAATTCTGGGAGCGATAAAAATTCTCCTTTGAGGGCCGAAAGGTTTTCAACAGGTCTGTAAACAGTGCTAATGCGGGTCCGGCGGTGATATGTTTATTTACACTACTTTATGTGGGATCAATCGTGCAAGGACATGTTCGGACACGTCCGCGAAATCCCCTCCGTGTGAACGGATTTAAATTGTATGATTTCTTTAGCCGTATGTGGATGGTGCCGGAATACTGATTAGGCCCTTTTGATGTTATTTTTCTCGGGTTAGATTGTTGTGTTATTGGAAATTTTGTTTTGCGTGGATGCTGGTTCTCTAAGTATTTTAGAAGTTATTTCGGGACTGTATCCGACATATTTTATATTCAATTTTATTCAGCGTGGCTATGTTATTTTGAAATGAAAAGACGTAAGCTCCGTGTACGGCATACTCAATGATAAATACAGCAAGTATTATCCGACAAAATTGAAAAGGTTAAATTCAGTTCTTTTATCAAATAGTGAAATTTGTGAATTCCCACGGTCCAACTCCACCTTTGTTCTTAATAATTTGCAAATGGCTGTCATTACTTGACTTCTATCATGTCTTGGTTGTATCGGACGTGCATGTAATGCGTTTTGGCCGAGTTCCAGCGCGAATCTAACTGTGGCTCGATTGAGGCAGTGCATTTGGCTGGATATTGGTCTGCGTTGGAACGTGATTAAACTCGGTTTATTGATGTGATGGAACTAAACGATTCTCTTTGATTTTTAGACGGTGTAGACGAGGGAATTTATACGGTAGCTAATGGAGCTAAGGATGAATTCAGCTTGGCATGGAAACTTGAAAAGGATTTGAAGTAACGAGATTTACACTTTGGATTTTATTTTAAATGTAATTTCGAAGAATATTAGGCAAGCTTTTTGATATGAAAATGTTGATGGTGACGTGTTATTTTGATATTAATTACGCCATAATAATAATAATATTAATCATAATGTTCACGTTGTTTTGTAAATAGCCATTGTTTACAATATTATCGTGTATCACAAACATTTTTCAAAAATTTAATAGTGAAATTTTTGATACTAATATTTTCGCTGTAAAGTGTATACCCTAGTGATGTGCGCGAAATAATTGACGGATCAACGTTAGTGCTGTTCCGAAGAAATTATGCAAATACCGAAGTAAATTTTATGTCTATCCCTGTGATTTCCCAACGCGCGCGTCGTCACAGCTTACGGATGACACAATTTTGAGATTCGCGACAAACGAGAGAGGGAGACGGAAAATGGGGCAACCGTGGAGGGGAAAGAGATAGCGATTGTTTTTAAATTCAAGGCAAGGAAACAAATTTAATTGTTTTCGTTGAACTAAGTGAAAACTCGTGTTTTATAACTAGATGTGTTTACTGCTTCGTATTTTTATGGATAAAAGTTTATCTATAGAAAGCCGCGAGGCTTGAAATATTTGTTTATTTTGAACTGACTTCCAAAAAGACGGAAGTTTTCAATTCGCCTATGTATTGAGGTTTAACTGTTATTATTATACAAAATGTCTGTCAGATCGTATGTTACATACATTGTTTTTTTTCTATATTTAGTACCAGTCAATCTATTTGGGCTATCTTACAAAGCAAAAATTATTACGCTGCTCTAAAAATTTAATGGTGTAAATAACCCAATTTTATTTCATTTAGATATATTTGAGGTTATACTAAACACAATTTTGATAATAGACAGTTTTCTCTTCAACCATTAATACATACAGAAAAATCTAGAAAAAAAATAACCGAACCAAATTACGAAGAATTCTCATGGCTTTTAACTTCTATCGGTGAATGGTTGGTCGCTCGCTCTCGGTCGGTTAGCCGAGTAATCGTGCTTATGGATGATAAATTACGGAGGTCAGACGTCAGATTATTGCGCTTAGGAAGTACGTGCTTTTTAATTTGGTCGGATTACTTTTTCTTCTAAATACTTAAGTGTGCAGACATTCATTAGTATGTTTCTTTTAAAATAAAATATTTTAGTTAATATAATACTTAGGTACATTAATTGCCACGTTTGTTTGGTACTAAATAGCTAAATTAAAAACAAAAAACGCCCGAAAAGAAAGTATTGTAGTTAATAATTTCAGGATATCCAAAAATAAGATACACTACCACCCGCAAAAGAACGTAGGTGCAAATAAAACAAATACAGCCATCGTAAAAAAAGTCAAAAGTCAAAAATGTATTAACATTTTAATAAAATAAAGTATTTCTTATAAAGCGAAAAAGGTTTGCAACATCTGCTCAGATAATGCTATTTTAACGATACGAAATATCTTCCTAGCCATGTAGAGCTGATTATTCCCAAGAGGGCGAACTGTTCAAATGCACGTGAGAAACCTGGATATAGCACTACATTGGAGATCACTTCATGTCTTATTTTATTGGAATTTTAAATGCAAGAGAGGGATAGCATGATTCTTTTTTCTCGGTCTTTCCTTTTCTGACATTAAACTCTTTATTTATGAGTGACGTTTGAAACTTAATTGATTTAATATATTAATAAGTATAGCTTAATATGTATTAGAAATAGTCTCTTTCCTTGAACTCCATGAGTATATATTGAGGATTTTCTATTATAAAATGTCAGTGGTCATAAAATAAATAAATAAAGCCTTTTGACTGATAAGGTTGCCACTGACCACAATGGTTTAAAGAAATCTAAATGTTACTAATTAATGTATTAAAATTTCAAGGTCAGTAAAGTCTGTTATTACCATCGGTCTATTTCCAAAGTCCTTAAAATACCATTAAAGATATTCTAAACTACAAAACAGTAGAAGCACCTCTCTACCTACATAAGCAAGAGATCCTCAACCTAAGTTACTGGTCCTCGTGATGCATACATTGTCAATACCATCTGCAGGACGTAAATCATCTGAGCCTATATCGTGATTTCCCAAGAGCACGCCGCACCGAGGCAGATTGCATTCCATTTTTATCAACCACTTACCGTCTTAAAGATATTGAAAAATACGAGCTGTGAATATTTTAAGTACATTACTTTAATGGATAATGTATTAGAGTGTTGGGTGCTGTTCGCGGGTCTGTGCGTTAATCATTTATAAAGGAATGAGGTTTTATTAAAATAAGTGGGGATTTTTACTTAAGTTCCTAGAAAAAGCTTGAGTGAATTAAAATAATTTCAAAGAAGTTAAGATTGTTCTACTTGTATGAGGCGAAATGTTTAATTATGAGTAAAATGTAAGTTTTAAATATTTTTTTCCTTTTAAAAGGTAATAAGAGCTGTATTTTTGAAAGTTTATTTTTTGTTTTAAAGGAAAATTTAAAAGCAACACCTAAATATTTTATACTCTACGAAAAGTAAATACCTACTAATTAAGCTTCTATTTTAGCAGTCTAGACACAAAACAATCTACGTTGCCCTATTTAATTACAAACATAACATAATTATAAACATAATCCTGATAAGACCAAAGGTTTACAGCATCTGAAATTATAATTGTGACCTTAATGTCACAACACTGTAGTTTCCACTAATGAGGTGCTTGTAAAACAATTACACGGGATATTAACAAAATGCCTCGCTCAAACTTAATTGTGTCGCAGATAAAGTTTCGTGCTACGGCTAAACTATTGGTCATTGTGTGTTACGTCTGGACCTTTCTTAAAATTTTAACGCTGTATGTAATTCATGAGTATGGAAAGTATAAGTAATTATACTTAGGTATTTGTTATCAGTAGTATTATGAAGCGATAAAGTTTGTGAGTTGATATAATTTCTAAATCTTTTTGACCAAATTTTTAAAACTGTTACTACAAGAATAAAAACTGTACGGCTAAACAACGAGATAGTTTGTTTGATCCACAAGTTACGGGTGATACATACAGCTTGGTAATCGATCAATACCAATTGTTGGAATGAATCGTGAATATCGTGAATACGGCTTCACAGGTATAAGAGATAAAGGATCAGAAAATGCCCTAACGTTTCCACATACCTCTCATCGCTTCAGCATACCACGAGCTCCAGTGATACTCGAACCGAAACCGTTCGCAACAATTTATTCGCTTCGATTCGCTTCGCCTACTTCAACTTAATTCCTCAGTTCAAGCTCTTCCAGTCCAGTTACGAATCTAAATTACACACTGCATTTCAATTTAAACATATTACCGTGGCTGGTTATGATCACAATGCTGTAAAACCTCTTTTAAGTCTCCTCGATAAGTAGAAACCTTAAAAACAAAACAAAAAATGCAACCGTCCTTTTAAGCTCCAATAAGCCAACATAATTAGGGTATATAGATAATTACCTAGTTCATATTTTACAACTTGAAATATATTGGACTATATGGAATTTAACAATAACAAAATTCGCATAGGTAAGTCAAAGACTATAACTTAAATATTTTGGCGATACTAGTTCCACAAACAGAGGAGACTATGGAACTATGGTTCTATGTAATCAAACCAAAAACAGCGCTCCGTTCTCCTCGGAGCGTGTGTTTTTACTTTAGACAAATGAGCACCGGTTCTTTGTTATACAATGAGCGGGGTGATATGACAATGGGCGGACGAATTTCATCCGCTTACGTAATGTGGAATCTTCTGAACCAACAACGGTATTTTTCTTTGTTTTTATGAGGGCTTAAGAGGCGACTTTTAATGCGGGCAAGTTGTGCTGCGCTGGATGTAAAGCTTAATGATTTATGCCTGTTTATTTTTAGTGGCGAGCCAGTCGGCTTACGGTGGAGGAATTACGTAATAACGCTCGCGCAGATGTTGAAGAAAGCGGGGAGTTTTGATAGACTTTGATGAAAACATCGTTTCTAATTCTTGGAAAAGTAACATTGGTTTCGTATGTCGTAAGTAGCTGCGCTCCCGGGATTTTTTACGGGAAGTATCTTTTCATGTGATGCTATACTCGGATAAGTATTATCCCTGGTCCAAATACATTTAGAAGTTTTTGCGTGAGAGAGAAACGAACATTCATACGATCTTCCAACATACCAGTTTATCAAAATGGTGATGTTTTCTTTATCATTTTAATCTTTATCATGAACACCATTGGTCCAACAGTTCGCGTTGTGCTATTTACATTGATTTATCTTATTAGATGTGTGTCTTACAACATTTATGATATTAACAACTTCAAATTTCATACTTTCATTAAAAGTTGTAAAGTAAATACCTCATAATATGTATTTTTAAACAGCTTAAGTCCAGATGCATTAAGATTTCGGAACGTGTCTTGGATTGGTTCAGGGCTGTCTCTGGCAGTTTAATAGCAAGCCGAATGTGACGACACAACTCATTACGGCTCGATTATATCTCGCTGTGGGAACCCTTGGCTTTGTGCAGGCTCCGGCGGGTTTGATCAAACGTATTGTGTTACAGTCTCCTTTGATGAGTTCGGCACACGTTGCCACTAGCTGGGTTTATTTACTGTCTATTTAGCTTGGATATTAATAGAGGCGTGCCTTGAAGGTTTCCTAAGCACATATTTGTACTGTGACTGCAGAACAGCTTGCTGTGTTCAGCTAAAAATTCACTTGGAATTTTCATTGGGTATTCTTCAAGAATTTTGTTTCCCTTTCTACCGTCCTTTACTTCTTCATAATATGATTATGTTAAGTACATGTAATATCTACTGAGGTATGATGTTTGTTTGACCTTTTTCATGTATAAATATTATAATAGTCGAGTTTTTGTTTACATTTACAATTATTGTATGCTCTTATTTTAAAAAGAGCGACTATCAGAGTTTCTTGTCGGTTCTTCTCTGTAGAAACTGCCTTCCAAACCGGTGGTAAATGTTTTGTAATACCATGACGATTCAAAAGTGTTACCTTATGTAGCCTAATTGAATAAAGATAGTTTTGACTTTGACTTTGTAAAAGTAATATCGTCGTCTCTGTGTAGCCGCTTCTTAAATTCCATGGTCAGAATAGAAGAAAATAGAGGCAAAAAAACTTATTACTTACCTTCCTTCTAAAAGTAATCTACATTAAGATTAACCCTTTCAAAAGTAACCAGTACATTTTATTCAGTTCCATCGTCAAATAGAAAAGGAAAATTTGTTAAATTATTTATTTTATTACACAGCACGTCTGCTCGTTAGCTGTTCGCGCATAAAAAGAAACCTCAATAGTTTCTAATTCACATGTCTATAAAATGTCTATTACGTTACACTGGAATAATAAACGCTGGTCCTGAAGACGTGATCCAACAAAAACGTGGGACGCATATTGAAAAGAGGGAACCTGGTCTGCGAGTTTGAACCTCAACACAACACATTAAGGTAGAAAATTCTATCAAGCCGCATAGGTTCTTTTGGAATTGACAACGAGTTTTTGAAGTGACCTAACTGTAATGGCGAACAAAACTCAACTTTATGTACATCAGCTAAAATCTAAATTAATTATATTCGAAAAACTGAGACATTTTATGGGGAAGGTTTTTGTAGGGCTCAATGTTATTTGCTCAGGGTAAGACCCAGCGTATTCGGGATCACAGAACTTTAATTAGACAGGTAATCTTAATTGAATACAATTATGGTTATAAATACACTTTTAGTAATATTATGAAGAGGTAAATTTTGTGAGTTTGTACCGTTGTAATTTTATGAAACTAACCACAATTAAAACGTAAGCTCAGATAGTATGGAAGCGATATAGATTACTGATGGAAACGCATATTTTGAGTGAATACTACCTATAATGCTTGCTCTACGCTTATCAAAAATTTTATTCTTAAAGTAATGCTCTAAATTGCAATGGAAAATATTAAAGAACTTAGTGTCTTCAAGCCACACCACGCTTTATAAGCAAACGGATTTAAACAACCAAATATCTATTACAAACCATTACAAGAACTATTAAGAAGAAAATAATACCTAAAAATGATATGCTTTTAAGCCAATAAAACGCAGACAAATCGACTTAAAGCCTGTCGACTATATTAATGGGAAATAAGTAAAAAAGTTCAGAAATGTCTTCTCCCTTGATCTTGTACTAAAAATGGTTCCGGATCACATTCAAAGATATACCTGTGTTCATGACAGGTATCAATGAATTGGAAATGGATGAATAATTTATTGGAAAAATTTCCTATGATGTTCGGGTTCGTTAGGTTTCTTTGAGGTTAATCATTTCAGTGGGAGTTATCCTGTAGTTTGTCGGTCGCGGGAATATTTAATGGGGAAATGCTGAACCAAGTTTAGCCGGTAATTCACCTTGTTATTGTAATTGAAGTTAATAATAACTTCGGTCCACTGTGCTACTTCTCTTTAAAGTAAGTCTTTATTCTATTAATTATACGATATGCAAATAAAATCAGCAGTCTAGAATTTTTTTTATATCAATATTGTTAAAAGGCAATATTTTCCAACAACTAACGGCGGTTCCCAATATGCAATCTCAATCCGTTTTCAGCTATCTACGGTTGAGTTTTCGATCTAAATATGAGAAAAAGCGTTTCAATATACAAACCATAGATGGGATAAGCAATCCGAAAACGCAAACTATCCGTCAGAGGGCACCGATCTAACGCTTTTTCTCATATTTAGATCGAAAACTCAACCGTAGATAGCTGAAAACGGATTGAGATTGCATATTGGGAACCGCCGTTAGTGGATACTAACCTAAACGAAATTAGAAAAAGAATAATCATATTGACGGTATGCGTGGCTATTTTTCCCACACTGAAAATTTATTTCTGGGTCTCTGTGTTGCAATGTATGTATTTACAAAATAAAAGTATGTCTATGTAATTTATCTGGTATTCAATTGCCATAAACCAAGCCCTGTTTCATATGGGACTAGTTGCCGCTTTGTTAAAATGCGTCCAGATTTTTTTAACTATCTACTTTGTTAAGTTCTAGACCTTTTATCTATGTACATTGAAATACGTTCAGTAGTCCGAGCGTAAAAGACAGACAAATAGACTCTGTCTTTTACATTTATACTATGTATTGTTCATAATAAAACTAGAAAGCTTCTAGTAGGCACTAGTACACAAAAAATCAATAGAGGAAAATATTTAATTTGGTGGCGCTGGGCGTTTAATGCGGAGCGACCCAATATTTGTTCAAGTAATGGCCGCTTCCGATGAGACATATTCAGTGACTGTTTCTATGCACCCCATTGTTTGATGTCTAAAAGGAAGCGATACACTTTATGTATAGCGATCCGACCCGGCTTGGCACGTAATTTTTTTGTTAGTATATTTGCTAGGCTTAATAGGTTTGGTCCGCACGATACAACCCACCTATAGAAAACCAAGTAAATGAATCTTCTAACAGATATCATTGTCAGGATAAAAAAGATAAGATATAGTAAACACTTTCGTGAGACCCTCTAGAACGTTCATGGGCGGAGGTGGTTACCTACAATTAAGTACCCCTCCTGCTCGTTTGCCCGCTTTACAATAAAAAAAAACACTTTTAAATCAAATACAATTTTATACAAAAGAAGTATTACCACAATGTTCCTGAACTTGAACCAAAAAACACTTAAAAGTTCTTCAAAGTGGTTGAAAAATATACCTACTTTTAATTCCCGAATTTCAGTGCTAGTGATTAAAGTGCGAAGTAGCTGGCAATCTAAGAGCTGGCAATCTTGCCCCCGGGCTCAATTCACCAAGATTGAAACCCGACTCGACCAAGCGATCGCTAAAGCTTTCTATTTATTCATTCCGTGGATGTGCAGACGTTTTGGATTTCAAATATTCACCCAAGATGTTCCGAGGTGAATGTTCACGGTACGGTATTGAGATATTTTAAAAACATTTCAGAGAAAATGTACGGAGTCTGCGTCCGTTTGAACACGTAGCAAAGTGTGAGGGATGCGGGCTGGAATATCCTGTTGCTTTTTGCGTTAGCATTTAAATGCTGGGGTCTTTCGATTTTGGAACTTTCCTTGTTATAATTTAAATGTGTCCAGGTTTGTCTGTGCTAGACCAGAAGCGCGTTACGATTGAGTATAGTTGAATTTACAACGTTCAAAAGAGTTCATTATTCAACGTTCATTATTATAAAGTCGTTTGTGAAATACTACCTTAAAAAATATTACTGTTTTCGATAATAAAAATTATAAGTGCATACCAAAACCTATTGGTGTATTTTATCAGACCATCTTCCTGATTGCCCGTGTCATAATATTTTGAAAACGTCTGATTATCAATGAACCAATAATCTTAACCCTCTAAGAATCACACTATTCAGATCTCTCTTTCAAGAACTTCATCGAAATCTTGACACTAAATTGAACATGCATTAACATTTCCAATTGCAGTGAAAGGCAATGATTAAGGTGCACAATGGATATCTCTGGATGGCGGTCACGTGCGGCCTTATAAACTCCGGCCAGCTTATTGCTACTCCATACAGGTTCATACGTGCCTCTGCAATCGATTTGGCCATCTGTGGAGCTTTTGAAACGTGATGTGTCAATATTTCTAGTTACCACACTATTATTTTTACTTCGCTTCGTATGATTTGAATTAACTGCACCTCCATATAGATATTCCATTGTAACGGGTACAGTGACGTCACCATGATAATCTATGTTTACCATCTTAATAAAACATAAACGTAAATTACAAAAATTTTGGTTTTTATCTTTTTCAAAATAAGTCTCAAAAATTCTTCATGAACTGTATTTATGTAACGTTCAATGTTTTGGTAGAATTTTGTTGCAATGTACGTCATAATATGGATACTCGATATCGATATTGTGTCACATCTAATTCAGCACAATATGCTGAATATACTACGCTCTATTGCTATCTAACAAGGCAAAATGTGCCTTATTATGCTCGTATTTAATTAATCTTATTTGTAGAATACATTTTCCTTCCTCACTTCTCTTTATTACAAATTCTTGTGCAACATTAAGTAGAAAAATAGGGATTGGATTATTATGGAACTTTGGCTGCATAGATATTTTCCTTCGTACTTCTTTAGTTACTATGTCCATAAGCAACAACTCTTCAAGTTCTATTAATAGTTCTAGTTCCTTACCGTTCCAGCATTCACAAACAAGTCTTTCTGAATCTCCATAAAGCGCTCTTAACCCGGTTCCAACACTAGGCAATAGGAAAATGTCATCAGGCAAAGCAAAGTATCAATTCAGTTGAATCATTTGCATGCAGCCTGAGCTAAGCCGCTTACACTAATGTAAGCTGCATAGAGCCTGCGTTTGCATAACTTTGCTTTGTGTGGGGACGTCAAGTCCTGCACATTTTCGGTCGTGGTTGGTTCTTCTGGGCTGGCAGAACTTTACGAAATTTTATATGTAACCTATTTTTTGTTTTTTTTTTAAAGGGGACAAATTAACGGCAAATGTACCTAATTGTTTTATCCTTTATACCTATAAATACATTATAAATTCTGTAGGCAAAATTTAATCGTGTACATAATATATAAGATTGCGACTGAAGAACATGGTCAAGAAATAAATAAAAAAAACGTAATTCGAAAGTACTATATGTAGTTGTATGTTACCTTGTTGATTAAAGATATGTTTGACATGACTTTCACTAAATATCCACCACCCTAAGTACTCGTAAGGGGACTTCTCAATGTGTTGCCAGCCTCATTTGAGATTGCAATAGGCTCTTTTATCATATGTTATAAGGTGGTAAATAAATAATAATACAACGAAAAGTTGCGAGAGGAACGCACAGAATAATAAAAACATACAGCAGTGGTAATATCGTTAATATCGTTGTTTTGAGTAGACAGCTTAGAAGACCTTCATCTTAGCTATCAAAAGATCTAATAGCTTAAGTCAAGCCAAGCCTTAAACCTTCCAGAAACTCTTATGTATCTCGATAAAGCTTTCTAAATCAGTCGATACTTGGGCAATGGCATAATGTAATCGGGCAAAGAATGAGTTCACTTGCACCATTTTGCATCCAGAGATAAGCTGCTTACACTAATGTAAGCTGCATAGAGCTAGCGTTTGCATAAATAGCTTAGAATATGTATTTTATAAAAGCATAGAAAACGAATTGTTTGATCTTTCTTTAGTGGCTTTAAGTAAATAGTGAAAAAAGGAGCTTCGTCCATCAACAGTCGTAAAGTTCAGGGCTTAATAAATATGATGCAGGTTTTAAAATAAAGACAAAAGCATGTACAGTATTTTATTTTATGTATTAACTTATTATTTATTAAAGAATGGGATCAATAAGACAGGCTTCAGTAAATAAACTTAAACGTCTGTTAGCCAGTTTGCAGGGAGCTAACGTTAGTTTGGAATTTTATAGCCATGCAGAAATAAGGCCCCTTAATTATTAATTATTGACTTGAATTAATTATGACCCCCCCCCCTGAATTAATGACTTTTAATATATTTTTTTGAAAAAATAATTTTAATACCTATC